>JAJPUD010000377.1:291272-327599 GCA_023553655.1 Myrmecobius fasciatus | reverse complement strand
TTTTTTTTTTTTTTTTGGCCACATGTTGCTGTTCCTTAAACATCACTGAGGCCTTGTTTACAAGAACAGGCCTAAAAACGCCCAGATACCACAGGCATTAATTTGTGGACAACTAAAATACTAAGCTATTAGCACTAATGTTTATACTACAGTTTATCATAATATTGAAACTAAGATACTTCTAATTCAACAACAACAAAAGCAAGAACAAATAACGTCACTAGGAAAAAGCCCTGATGGAATCGCCAACCAGTTAAACATAAAGCAATGTCACTTTTTTTATTAGAATATTCACTACCTTCAAAAAAGCATAAATGCAGCACATCCCATACCCAAAGAAGTCAACGTAGCACACTAAGCATATATTAGATAATAATTATATAATTAATTATGTTGTATAATTATCTTAATAAAGAAAACAATTCATTTAAAAAAAAACTAATTGTGATCCCATTTGTGATTTTCTTAGCAAAGATAATGAAGTGCTTTGCCAATTTCTTCTCAGCTCATTTAACAAATGAGGAAACTGAGATGTTTAAACTTCAATTACATGTAAAGACAACATTCTTTTTTAAAATTGAGTTTCAAATTTTCTGCCTCTCTCTTATTTCCTTCAGGTAGTAAACAATTTGATATGTTATACATGTGCAATCATGCAAAATATTAACATATTAGTCATGTTGTAAAAGATAGCACAGACTAAAAGGGGAAAAAACACAAGAGAGTAAAAAAATTAGTATCCTATGATCTGCATTTAGACTCCATCAATTCTTCCTCTGGATGAGAATACAATTTTTTTTTTATGACAATTCCTTTGGAATCGTCTTGGATCATTCTATTGCTGACAGTAGCTAAGTCATTCACCATTGATCTTCACATAATGTTGCTGTTAACTGATCTTCATACAATATTGATATTACTGTGTATGATATTCTGGTTCTGCTTACTTCACTTTGCATCAGTTTGCGTAAGCCTTCTGAGGATCATTTTTGATCATTTAGAGAAGTAACTTGGAAGTTGGACATTATATACTATTATTTGATTACTGTTCTGGGACTATGGCAAAACATTTATCAGTATCCATGAGCCTTAACTGGAAATACTTGTTCCTTCTATAAATCACTTAAGATCTTTATTATATGTGGTTAATAAGATGGTATTTCTGGAATTTTGAAAACTAGATAACAACAAAGGAAAAGAGATAGAGTGCTAACTCCAGAGGGATGCCAGAGAAGATATTAAGATCTAGATGCATATGTTTTCCATGTTTCTTTTCCTTGGTGCTTCCAGTCCAAAGTTTTAATTATACCCTCTTGAATTATTTTTTATTATTTCATAAATGTTTATGTTGGATCTAGCAATGAATTGTAAATTCTTTGAAAACAGGTGTCATGCTTTGGAATGTATGCTTTACATATCTGCTACATTACTAAATGTATATCCTATCAAAATTTGATGGATCAATTATTTCATTTTGGGGGCACACTCCCCATTAGTAAAAATCTCAACATTTCCATGCCTCCTTGTTCGGGGCAATTCCTCTTCATGTCTTTTCATAAATCTTCCAGTAGTGCAGACTCTGGATCCACACTTGACATCGGGGATCTAGTCTGTATAAGTTGGGAGATGGAGGTCAAGCTTAAACCACATGTGGTGGGAAAGAAGTAATGCACATCTTCTCAATACTGGAAATCCTTTTGTTAATTTGTAGAACCCTCCTGAAGTTCTCTCCTTAGTGTAGTATTAGTATAGCTTTTTGCTGGGCTTCTTATAAAATCCTAAAGTTGCCTTTCTTCATTCTGTCTAGTTTGTCCTCAACTCAATGCAAATACTGCTATCTGAGGAACATTATTAGGGCATAAGAAACCCAACATCTTCTGACCTTTCAAAGTTCGAAGGGTTTCCTCAGATTAAGGAGATGGGGATGAGACAGATACTTTTCCCACTCTGCCTTCCTTCCCAATAAGTTCTTTCTTTCTTATTTTAATTTTATTAAAGCTTTTTATTTGTATAACATATGTATGGGTAGTTCCTCAGCATTGATCTTTACAAAGCTTTCCGTTACAAATTTTACCCCCAGTTCCCTCTCCTCCCCTAGATGGCAGGAAGTCCACTACATGTTAATAATGTTGAAATACTTGACAGGTTGTGCAAGAAAAATCCTATCTACAAGAAAAAAAAAAGAAAATCCGAGAAAGGAAACACAATGCAAGCAAACATCAATAAAGAGCATGAAAATGTTATGTTGTGGTCCATATTTCATATCCCTCTCTCTGGGTGTATATGGTTTTCTTCACTGAACAATTGGAATTGGTTTGAGACAATTCTTTGTTGCAGAGAGCCATGTCTATCAGAATTGATCATCATGTAATATTGTTGTTGCTGTGTATAATGATCTTCTGCTCGTTTCACTCAGCATCAGTTCGTGCAAGTCTCTCCAGGCCTCTCTGAAATCGTCCTGCTGGTCGTTTCTTACAGAGCAATAATATTCCATAACATTCATATACCATAATTTATTCAGCCACTCTCCAATTGATGGGCATCCCTTCAGTTTCCAGTTTCTAGCCACTACAGAAAGGGCTGCCAGAAACATTCTTGCACATGTGGGTCCCTTTCCCTCCTCTAAGATCTCTTTGGGATATAGGCCCAATAGAAACACTGCTGGTCAAAGGGTATGCACAGTTTGATAACTTTTTGAGCATAGCTCCAAATTGCTCTCCAGAATGGCTGGATCCGTTCACAGTTCCACCAACAATGTATTAGTGTCCCAGCTTTCCCACATCCCCTCCAACATTCATCGTTATCTTTTCCTGTCATTTTAGCCAATCTGACAGGTGTGTAGTGGTACCTCAGAGTTGTCTTAATTTGTATTTCTCTGATTAATAGTGATTTAGAGCAACTTTTCATACAACTAGAGATGGTTTTAATTTCATCATCTGAAAATTGTCTGTTCATATCCCTTGACCACTTATCTATTGAAGAGTGGCTTGAATTCTTATAAATATGAGACAATTCTCTATGTATTTTAGAAATGAGGCCTTTATCAGAACCATTAAATGTAAAGATGATTTCCCAATTTGATGCTTCCCTCCTAATCTTGTCTGCATTAGTTTTATTTATATAGAAACTTTTTAACTTAATATAATCAAAATTATCTATCTGGTGTTCAATTAAGAGTTCCAGATCTTCTTTGACATAAAATTATTCCATCTCCATAGGTCTGAGAAGTAAACTATACTACGTTCCTCTAATTTGCTTACAATATCACTCTTTATACCTAGATCATGAACCCATTTAGATCTTATCTTGGTATGTGGTGTTAGGTGTGGGTCAAGCCCTAATTTCTTCCACACTAGTTTCCAATTTTCCCAGCAGTTTTTGCCGAATAATGAGTACTTATCCCAGAAGCTGGGGTTTTTGGGTTTATCAAACACTAAATTGTTAAAGTTATTGTCTAGATTGTCCTGATATCCTATCTTATGCCACTGATTGACTGCTCTATTTCTCAGCCATTACCAAATGGTTTTGATGACCGCTGCTTTATAATATAGTTTTAAATCTGGTACAGCAAGGCCACCTTCATCTGCCTTTTTTTTTTTTCATTAACTCCCTTGAAATTCTTGACCTTTTGTTCTTCCAAATGAACTTTGCTACTATTTTTTTCTAGATCTGTAAAATAATTTCTTGGGAGTTTGATTGGTATGGCACTGAATAAGTAGATTAGTTTGGGTAGTATTGTCATTTTTATTATATTTGCTCGGCCTACCCATGAGCCCTTAATGTTTTTCCAATTGATTAAGTCTGATCTTATTTGTGTGGAAAGTGTTTTGTAGTTTAGTTCGTATAGTTTCTGACTTTTCCTAGGTAGATAGATTCCCAGATATTTTATACTATCATCCATTATTTGGAATGGAATTTCTTTTTGTATCTCTTGCTGCTGAACTTTGTTGGTAATATATAAAAATGCTAATGATTTATGTGGATTTATTTTGAATCCTGCAACTTTACTAAAGTTGTGAATTGTTTCTAGTAGTTTTTTAGTTGAGTCTCTAGGGTTCTCTAAGTATACCATCATGTCATCTGCAAAGAGTGATAATTTGGTTTCTTTATTACCTACTCTAATTCCTTTTATCTCTTTTTCTTCTCTTATTGCCAAAGCTAACATTTCTAATACAATATTAAATAGTAATGGTGACATTGGGCAGCCTTGTTTCACTCCTGATCTTATTGGAAATGGTTTTAGTTTGTCTCCTTTACATATGATGCCTGTTGATGGTTTTAAGTAGATGCTACTAATCATTTTAAGGAAAAGCCCATTTATTCCTATACTCTCTAGTGTTTTTAATAGGAATGGGTGTTGGATTTTATCGAATGCTTTTTCTGCATCTATTGAGATAATCATATGGCTTTTGTTAGTTTGGTTATTCATATAATTAATTATGCTGATAGTTTTCCTAATATTGAACCAGCCCTGCATTCCTGGTATAAATCCTACTTGGTCATAGTGTACTATCCTATAGATGACTTTCTGTAATCTCATTGCTAATATCTTACTTAAAATTTTTGCATCAATATTCATTAGGGAAATTGGTCTATAGTTTTCTTTCTCTGTTTTCACCCTACCTGGTTTAGCTATCAGCACCATATCAGTCTCATAGAAGGAATTTGGCAGTATACCTTCTGTCCCTATTTTCTCAAATAGTTTGTGTAGTATTGGAATTAATTGTTCTTTGAATGTTTGGTAGAATTCACATGTAAATCCATCTGGCCCTGGAGATTTTTTCTTAGGGAGTTGGTTAATAGCTTGTTCTATTTCTTTTTCTAATATGGGGCTATTTAAATAATTTATATCCTCTTCTGTTAACCTGGGCAATCTATATTTTTGTAGATATTCCTCCATTTCATTTAGATTATCAAACTTACTGGCATAAAGTTGGGCAAAATAACTCCTAATTATTGCTCTAATTTCCTCTTCATTGGAGGAAAGTTCTCCCTTATCATTCTTGAGACTAACAATTTGATTTTCCTCTTTCCTTTTTCTTACCAAATTAACTAAAGGCTTATCTATTTTGTTGGGTTTTTTTGTAAAACCAACTCTTAGTTTTATTTATTAATTCAATAGTTTTCTCATTTTCAATTTTATTAATTTCCCCTTTTATTTTTAGAATTTCCAATTTGGTATTTAATTGAGGGTTTTTAATTTGTTCTTTTTCTAGTTTTTTTTTAATAATAAGCCCAATTCATTGATCTTTTCTTTCTCTATTTTATTCAAGTAAGCATCTAGAGATATAAAATTGCCCCTTATAACCGCTTTGGCCGTATCCCACAAATTTTGGTATGTTGTCTCCGTATTGTCATTCTGCTGGATGAAATTATTGATTGTGTCTATGACTTGCTCTTTCACCCATTCATTCTTCAGGATTAGATTATTTAATTTCCAATTAACTTTTAGTTTATTTTCTCCTGGCCTTATATTGCATGTGATTTTTATTGCATCATGATCTGAAAAGGATGGATTTACTATTTCTGCCTTTCTGCATTTGATTTTGAGATTTTTATCCCCTAACACATGGTCAATTTTTGTGTAAGTTCCATGGACCGCTGAGAAAAAAGTAAAGTCCCTATTATCTCCATTAAATTTTCTCCATAGATCTATCATATCCAACTTTTCTAGCAATTGGTTTACCTCCCTAGTTTCTTTCTTATTTATTTTGTGGTTTGATTTATTTAATTCTGAGAGAGCAAGGTTGAGATCCCCCCACTAGTATTGTTTGGCTGTCTATTTCTTCTTGCATCTCTCTTAATTTCTCCCCTAGGAATTTGGATGCTATTGCATTTGGTGCATATATATTTAGTATTGATATTGCTACATTATCTATGGTACCCTTTGATAAAATATTTCCTTCCTTATCTCTTTTGATTAGATCTATCTTGACTTTTACTTGATCTGAGATAAGGATTGCTACCCCTGCTTTTTTTTGTTCACCTGAAGCATAATAGGTTCTGCTCCAGCCTTTTACCTTCATCCTATATGTGTCACTATATTTTAGATGTTTTTCTTCTAGACAACATATTGTGCGATTCTGGTTTTTAATCCAGTCTGCTATCCGCTTCCGCTTTATGGGAGAGTTCATCCCATTCACATTCACAGTTAGAATAACTAATTCTTTATTTCCTGCCATTTTATTTACCCAAGTTATGTTTTCCCCTTTCCTTTCCCCTTTCTCCCTTCTCCCCTCCTCAGTATTTTGCTTTTGATGACCCCCTACCCCAAACAATCCTCCACCCTTTAGCTCCCCTCCCCCTTTTTTTACTTCTTTCCCCTGATTCTTCTATTTTCCCTTCTATTAGTTTATCCCTTTCTTTTCCTCCTTTCCCTCCCACTTCCTTCTAGCAACAGACAAGTTTCTCTGTGAAATCAAATGATTTCACTTGATAAACACTTTTAGAGCCCAAACTGATGAGAGTAAGATTTACACAATGCTCATCTCCCTCCCTTCTTTCTCTCAATTATATTAGGTTTTCTTTGCCTCTTCATGAGATATTACCTTGTTTTTAACCTTTTGTTTTTATCTTATTTTACCACCTTTTCCCTCTTTTCCCCAGTATGATAACCTTTCCCCCTCTAGTTTTCTTTTTCATATTATCAAAGTAATATCTAGTTAATTTTATCCCCAAACTTTAAGTATCCCCATAGTAAAAATATAGTTCTCAAGAGTCCTTTCCTTTTTACCTTTTTATGCTTCTCTTGAGTTCTGTGTTTGGAGGTCGAATTTTTTGTTCAGATCTGATGTTTTCATTAGAAATAGGTGAAATTCACCTATATCATTAAATGACCATCTTCTTCCCTGGAGGATAATGCTCATTCTAGCTGGATAGGTTATTCTTGGCTGTAATCCAAGTTCCTTTGCCTTTCGGAATATCTGGTTCCAGGCCCTTCGAGCCTTCAATGTGGAGGCTGACAGATCGTGTGTGATTCTAATTATTGATCCTTGGTATTTGAATTGTTTCTTTCTAGCTGCTAGCAAAATCTTTTCTTTGGTGTGATAGTCCTGAGATTTAGCCACGATATTCCTTGGAGTTTTAATTTTGGGGTCTCTTTCAGGCGGTGATTGGTGAATTCTTTCAATGGTGATTTTGCCTTCTGATTCTACAACCTCAGGGCACTTTTCTTTCAGGATTTCCTGGAAGATAGTATTTAGATTCTTTTTTTCATCATGGCTTTCAGGAAGTCCAATATTCCTTAGATTGTCTCTCCTAGATCTATTTTCTAAATCAGTTGTTTTTCCTAGGAGATATTTCATATTTTCTTCTGTTTTTTCATTTTTTTGTTTTTGTTTGACTGATTCTTGAAGTCTTATTGAGTCATTCACTTGCATTTCTTCAATTCTTATTTTTAAAGTGTTGTTTTCTTCAGTTAACTTTTTAGCTCCTTTTGTAACTGGCCAATTGAATTTTTTGTTCATTGCACTCTTTTTCCACTTCACTAATTTTATTTTTCAATAAATTGGTGTCTTTTTCATATCTCTTTTGCAGGGCATTATATCCTTCTTGCAAGAAATTGTATACTTCTTGCACTGATTTCAGTTTATTTTCCCATTTATCCTCCAGCTCTCTTTTGAGATTCTTTATGCAATCTTCCAGAAAGGCCTTTTGAAAGGGGGACCAGTGATGGTCCTTGCTGACTTCCTCTGGAGTTTTGTCTAAATGAACCTCAGGATCTGGGGTGTGCCCTTCTTTCTCTTGATAGAAACTGTCTATGGTGAGAGCTCTCTTTTGCTTCTTCATTTTTTTTTAGACAGTGTGGAGGTCTGTTTAAGGCTAGAAAAGCGGAAGCTGTGGTATTTTGCCCTGGGGCAATTTGGCGAATTAACTTAAGGTGCTGTGTTGGTGTGGGCTAGGACTAAGTCCGAATTACTCCTTAAACAAGGCAAGTCTACCAGAACACCTGCCCCTAATCAGGGCAGAGTATCCCGAGTGCCTCAGATAAACTCCAGGTGTTTGGAGTTTGGAGTTTGGAGTTTCTGCCAAGCTGAGCTGAGTCCCACCCTCACTTCTGGGTTGCACAATGTAAACTGTTTATCCCTCTGTCCGAGTTAAACAGACCTGATATGAAGTTTTCCAGAGATATCTGCAAGCAGTGTCCTAATATTTCTGGAATCATTGACTTGAAGATCAGTTCAGAGGTTTATTTTATTGTTGATTTGAGAGAAGATCAGAGGAGGACACAGAGAGTCACGTTTTCACTCTGCCATCTTGGCTCCCCCAATAAGTTCTTTCTTAAGGGCAAGGATTTAGTTGAAGCTGCTCTCATTTAGTTATTCTGTCATCTGTTACTCCCTCCCAACCTTTTCTCCTCACTGCCATGCCAGCCTCTGAACTATCTTGCTGTTTTTATCCAAGTTCAATTATATATGACCAACTCTTTAACCAATCCCAATTAACTTCTTACATGGCATACTTTTATTTCATTCAATGATTGGAAGTATTTTACTCCTTTCAAATTAATTAAGGACTTTTTTGTACCTAGTTTTACATCTTTGAATGACTGATTCATTTGAGATATTTTCACCTGATAAAGGTATCTGGGTACAAATAAGAGCCGTCAAATTTATATTGAAACAAATCCCTGGGAATACATATGGACTTAGAAAACTACAAATTAACATTACCTATGTTATATTGTATTTTTATTTGTTTTGTTAGTTTTCTAGTTCAATTTTTATTTGCTTAGGGCCAAGAAGAGTTTTGCAGGCTACTTGGTGCAGCAAATTTGACCTCTCTAGTATAGAGTTATTTTGAGGGGGTAAAGAGTTGGAAAACTGATTGAATCAACCCCAATCTTTATTCTCCATAAAGGATTCATCAAATGCACTAGGGGTAAGATGCTGAGTCTACTAATATTTTGTAAGTAGCAGTGTAACACGCTGTCTATTCTTCTTATTGTTATTTTTGTTATCTTTTACTACATGAACAGTTCCTTACTGGTCATGTGTCCTCAATATTTTTAAAGTCATTTTTCAGATATCTGAAGTATATTCAATAAATATTGAGTTGTTACTCAAGTCAAGGACTTATGAATCTATCAGTGTGGGAACTTTCCCATATTCAGATCTTAGTCTGATGATTCAGAAAAATTAAGTGACTTGTCTAGGGTCACACAGTTAGTAAATATCAGAGGCAGGATTTGAATCATTTGCTGGCTCAAAGTCCAGAAGTCTGACCACTGTAGCACATTACTTTTGAGTTAAAATGTTTTTAATTAATTGATTGATAATCATTTGCTCTTTCACTTTCTTCAGTGTCACATTTTGATTGTGTGCTGACTTATTTGAGCCCAAATTTTAATTTTTAGTTGTCAAAATGGATGATTAATAGAATAATTGTTACATGACTACATCTGTCTAGATAGTCTAAATACATAGCCCAAAGACATAGGCCCTGAAGAGATAACCCAAGTATTTGGCATTATTTCAAACTTCCTTGAGGAATCAATATTTCTGAATAATTTAGGAAGCCATGACAAATTGAACAGGAAAAAACAATGAAAAACTATAATGTCACATAAATCTTATATACTTAGTAAAGTAGCATGTATGATAATCTTTGTCAAAGATTCTTTCTAGAGGGATAAAATTGTTTTTTGAATTCATGAAACTCATTTAGATGCAAAAAAAACACATTTCAATGGGAATTATTTCTCCCAACATTTTTATTTATTTCATTAAATATTTTTAATTATAAGTAAAGAATAATTAACATTAATTTTTCAAAAATTTTGAGCTCCAAGTTTTCCTTCTCCCTCCCACCATTTCCCCTCTTTGAAAAAGCAAGCACTTTGATTTTGCTTATACATATGAAGTCATGCTGGACATGTTTTCATATTAGCTATGTTACAAAAGAAAACAAACCAAAAAACCCTAAGAAAAATAAAATAAACAAAATATGCTTTAATCTGTATTCAGACTCCATCTTTCTCTGGAGATTGATAGCTTTTTTTCATTGCAAGTCCTTAGAATTATCTTGGATCATTGCATTCATTTATTTATGGCTTGTTATTTTTGTTTGATCATTGTCCATTATTGCTGTTACTGTGTGTATAATGTTTTCCTGGTTCTGCTTACTTCACTTTGCATACATTCATGTAAGTCTTTTGAGGTTTTTCTGAAATCAGCCGCTTCTTATTGCTTATAGCACAATAGTATTCTATTACAATCATATACCACAACTTGTTCAGCCATTGCACAACTGATAGGTATCCCCTTAATTTCCAATTCTTTGCCACCATTAAAAGGATTACTATGAATATTTTTTTTCCTTTTTCTTTGACTTCTTTGGGATATTGATAGTAGTGGTATTGCTAGGTCAAAGGATATACACAATTTGATAGTCCTTTGGATATAGACCTATTTGTTTTCCAGAGTATCAGTTTACAACTTCACCAACAGGTCCCAATTTTTCCACATCCCCTTCAACATTTGTCTCTACCTTTTCTATCATGTTCACTAATCTAATAAGTGTGAGATGGTATCAGAGTTGTTTTAATTTGCATTTCTCTAGTCAATAGTGCATTAGAGCATTTTTATATAACTATAGAAAGCACTGATTTCTTCTTTTGAAAACTGCCTTATTTATATGCTTTGACCATTCATCAATTGAGGAATGACTTATATTCTTATAGATTTGATTCCATTCTTTATATATTTGAGAAATTTGCTGTAAAAATTCTCCCCCTCCCCATTTCCTGATTTCCTTCTAATCTTGGCTTCATTAATTTTGTTTGTGCAAAAACTTTTAATGGTAATATAATCAAGATTATCCATTTTACATCATGTAATGCTCTCTATATATTGTTTGGCCATATCCCTTGGATCCCTTATCCATGATCTGACAGGTACAATTGTCCATGCTTCCCTAATTTGCTTTGATAATACTGCGTAGATCTAAATAATTCATCCATTTTGACTTTATCTTGGTATATGGTGTCACATGTTAGTTTATACCTCATTTCTACAAAACTGCTTTCCAGTTTTCTCAGCAATTTTTGTCCCAAAAGCATAGATCCTTAGGTTTATGAAACTCTAGATTATTGTTGTTATTTACTGCTATGGCTTGTATACCTAATCTCTTCCCCGATCCACCATTCTATTTCTTAGCCAATACCAGATTGTTTTGATATTACTGCTTTGTAATACAGTTTGAGACCTGGTACTTCTAGGCCACCTTCCTTCACTTTTTTTTCAGGCATTAATTATTGTTTAGGAAAAAAATCATCCATAAAGGCAATTTTCATTTCCTCTGAAAGGAACTGGAAATGGTTAACCTATAGAAGAGAACACTGAGGAAGATATGATAGTTCTTTTCAAATATTTGAAAAAAAAAAGGGAATGTGGAAAAGCAATTGAACTTCTATTTAGCCTCAGAAATCAAAATTAGCAACAATGGGTAGAAGTTATGAAGAAGAAAAGTTGGGTTTGCCCAGGACACTAATACATTGTTGGTGGAACTGTGGATGGATCCAACCATTTTGGAGAGCAATTTGGAGCTATGTTCAAAAAGTTATCAAACTGTGCCTACCCTTTGACCCAGCAGTGTTTCTATTGGGTTTATATCCCAAAGAGATCTTAAAGGAAGGAAAGGGCCCCACATGTGCAAGAATGTTTGTGGCAGCGCTTTTTGTAGTGGTTAGAAACTGGAAGCTGAACGGATGCCGATCAATCGGAGAGTGGCTGAATAAATTATGGTATATGAATGTTATGGAATATTATTGTTCTGTAACAAACGACCAGCAGGATGATTTCAGAGAGGCCTGGAGAGACTTGCATGAACTGATGCTGAGTGAAACGAGCAGAACCAGGAGATCATTAGACACAGCAACAACAAGATTATATGATGATCAATTCTGATGGACATGGCTCTCTTCAACGATGAAATGTCTCAAACCAGTTCCAGTTGTTTAGTGAAGAAAGCCATATGCATCCAGAGAGAGGGATATGAAATGTGGACCACAACATATCATTTCCATGATCGATAGAGAGGGATATGAGATATGAACTACAACATATCATTCTCATGCTCTCTATTGATGTTTTCTTGCATTGGGTTTCCTTTCTCAGATATTTTTTGTTCATGTAGATACGATTGTTCTTGCACAGCAAGTATGGAAATATGTATACATATATTCGACTTGTCAAGTATTTTAATATAATTAACATGTAGTGGACTTCCTGCCATCTAGGGGAGAGGAGGGGACTAGGGGGGAAATTTGTAATGGAAAGCTTTGTAAGGTTCAATGTTGAGGAACTACCCATACATATGTTGTGCAAATAAAAAGCTTTAATAAAAAAAAATAAGAAAAGAAAACCTATTTGTATGTGTGTATATATAGTGTAATATATACATGTATGTGTATATATATATGTATATATATAAGAAATATATAGATATTAGGGTAAAAAGAATAAAAGATTAATCCTGAAAAAAAAAAGAAAAGTTGGGTTTGCTTCCTAATCACCTAACAATGTTAGTTCCCCAAATTGGATGTCTCAGAAGATAACGGGTTCCCTTTTATTGAAGGTCTTCACATAGAGGTTGAAAGACCATTTGGGAATATTGTAGGGAATTCTTTTTCAGCTATGGATTGGAAAAGATGACCCCTTCCAATTCTGAAATTATCTGAGTGATCTCTATAGAATTAGCTTTAAGTTAAACTAACTTCTCTTCACAGTACTAATATAAATAAGTCATTCTCCTCTATCTAAATTATAGCCAAGCATTTTATAAATGCCATATGTTATTCTTATTGCCTCAACAGGTAGAATTTGTTTTGCTGGAAATGTATTTAGTGTTTCTTAGGCTATAAAAGTGACATTTTCTCTGAAATCTTTAGAAAAACAATTTGTGGTAATTTCATTTAACAAAAGGGAAAGGATAAAGCTCTTGTTCACAAACTGTATTACAGAACTAGATTTCCTAAAAGTATAAGCTTTCCCACTTAAAAGTAGGTAGGATCTTATTATACTGAAATGAATATCAGAAAATCATAGAATGTTAAAGGAGAAAGGAGGAGAAAATTTTAGAAAACATATAGATCATCCTGTAGATCTTAAAAACTAAGGTCCAAAGATAAGTAGCTAATAGGGCAAAGTAAATTTTTGGGTTCAGGCTTTCTAGGCCCATGTCCTGACTATTATGACACTATTGGTAGATTAAGATTCAGTCAAAGAGGAGCCAACCATACCACTGGCTCCTTGAAATAAAGCTTAAATTGAATGGCCAGGCCAATTGTGTGATAAGAATGTAATGGAATACTATTATACCTTGTGAAAAAATGTACATGAGAATTCAGAGAGGCATGGAAAGAAATGGATGTTATGACAGTGATATTAACAGAAACTTAAGAATAATATACACACTGACCAAATAAAATAAGACCAAAAGACTGCCAAATTCTGAATCTTTGCAATAACTAATCTTGGCCCTGAAAAATGAAATGTGCATTACTTCTTCTGGCAAAAAGATGGGAAATCGTAGGTGCAAAAAGTGGCAAGCAGTCTCTTGCTTTGCTTGGTTTTCTTTAATTGCCTTTTTTCTTTTTATTCTATGTTCAAGAAGAATGGGGAGTTCTGTCAAATGAGCATAATGTAGAAACAAAAGATAGACATCAATGAAACTTAAAATTTGAAAAAAATTAATCTGTTCTTCATTCTAAAAAGATAAGTAAAATTAAGCATGCATGCATACATACAACTTTATTTTCAATGTAGGAATAGGAAAAAAAATTTTAAAGGGTAGGGATTAGACCTGCGATTTCATTGATATCTCCTGGACCAATTTTGTATACCATTTACCAAGATGAGGCCAAAATAGATACATGACCTAGATATGAAAGGAGATATCCTAAGAAAATCAAAAGAACATTTTACATATCAGACTTATGAATAGAAGAATAATTTATGAATAAACAAGAGATACAAAGGGGGGAAAAGAGATATCATTCATCTTGATGTCATGGGTCCTCTTCAGAAATGAAGAAAGAACAATAGCAAGACAAATATGTAAAAAGCAAAATTATCACTTTATCTTGAATTCTAGATTTAAAAAAAACTAAAGAGAAATATTTGTCTTTGCTAACTTTACTTTTGGGGCAGCTACGTGACATAATAGTTAAGGTGTCAAGGCTGGAGTCAGAAAGACTTATCTATGAGTTGGAGAAAGAAATGGCAAAACATTCTAATATCTTTGCCAAGAAAATCCCAATTGGGGCTACAAAGAACCTAACACAACTGAAAAATAGCTAAACAGCAATAATAAAACCTTTACACTGGAAATTTGTGTTGGAAGTAAGATGTAAATTGGTTGGCTAATTCACTGGACTTGGAATCAGAAGACAGCTTTTGAGTCCTAGCTTTAAAACCTACAAACCTTAGTCAAGACATTTAACTCTGTTTATTATCTGCAATATGGTGAATGGGATGTGTACATTACTCACCTTAGAATTCTGTTTTGCAGAAAATTGCTTTGCAAAATACTATATGCATATAGGCTACTGTTGGTCTCTGTGTACTCACATAGGATTAGAGTAAGTTTACTTGTTTTTTGAACATTATCCTTTGTATTACATACTTTGGACTTGGTTTCTGAAAAAGGCATTATCAATTTTGGTTATACTTCTTAAGTCCAGTGTCTAAAGATTTATTACTTAGATTTGATATAAGATCTTTTAGATTATTAGGGATGTAGTACCTAGCTAAAAAATTTGTGCTATGGAAATGATTATTTATTTTGCACTGAAGGAAAGTGAATTAACAATTGATAGTCAATGAAATAATAACTGTGAAACATAGTTTGGTATCATAGTAAGAGTAACAGATTTGCTGTCAGAAGAGTATTGGCTCTGCTACTTACCACTGAGGTGAGTCTAGGTAAATCACAGAAAATCTTTCCTCATTTCTAAAATGAAAGAATTGGACTAGGATATATCCAAGTTCCTTTCCAACAACAACAACAACAACAAAATCCTAGGATTTTTTAAAAAAAATTTTCTTTTCAGTTTTAAAATGATCCAGTTCTTTCCTGTTATAGCTCCACTGCCAAGATCAGTAGTTCTTAATCTGGGATAACAGATTGCCCCCCTCCCTACTCCTCTCCACAGGGTTTATGCCTGGATTTCAAGAATTCTATGAATTTAGATGGGAAAAACTACATCTTTATTTTCATTAACATCTAACTGTAATGTAACATTGTTGGGTTTTTTTTTAGAAATTTGAGAATTTTGAGAAGGGATTCATAGGGTTCACCAAACTGCAAAAGGATATCACAACTCAAAAAGATTAAGAATGCTTCTGTATCTTCACTACTGAATTTCTATACAATTGCAAACAATTCCTAAGGTTTCAGTCTAAGTTAAAAGTGTTCTAATTTGAATTTCTGGCTTCCAGCTTCCAAATGAGATATTACAATGATCCAAGCAACCTGAGATATTTTAAATGTTCCTGAGACTTTTTTTTTAATTCTTTAAAAGGCAGCCTACCACTTAGGATTTTTCCCTTGTAGGAATATACTGAAGTTTCGAGGATTTGAAGGGGCCTTAGCATTTATCTGATTCTCTTCCTTCCACAAATGATGAAGATACTGTGGCCTAGAGTTGGGAAGTGCCTTGCTCAAGGTCATGTAATTGGCAGGGTTAACATTCACCAAGGTCTTCTGACTCCAAATCCACTTTCCTTTCATAATAGCAAAATTCTGTGCAGTTCCCAAAACATTATACACACGCAATAAATATTATGCCATATTATTCCAAGGATGAGACAAAGTATTTATTTTATCCAGTGAACATTTGTTAATAATAACTACATTTGAAAACTTTAAAATGTTTTGTGCATATTGTCTTTTTTGAACCTCACAACAACCCTATGAGGAGATACTATAGGTTTTATTCCTACTTTACAAATGAGAAAACTGAGGCATAGAGAAGTTAAATAAGTTGTCCATGGCCTCCATAGGCATTTAAATCTTATGTGTGCTGATTCCAAGTCTTGTGTTCTTTCATTACGTTATATATGTGGACTAAGTACACTGTGTTAGCTTCTAAGGGAGATAAAAGGATTAAATAAGACATAGTCCTTTATCTCATAGTAGTTGCAATTTAGAAGGAAGATAAGGCCAAATATTGCACAATGTTATATGTTAAGGTAAGGGACTAGATGCTATATGAGCTAGAGAGGGTATTGTAACATTAAATTCAACAGACTTGTAAAAATGCCTCCTAGATATAGTGTATATGATACAAATATAGAAAAACTATACAGTAATAAGAATAAAAATGAAAATATGGTTGTGTTTGGCAGAGGTTACATAGGATTTCTTAAGTAATCAAGGAGAAAAAGTTTTTTCTGTAGAAAACAGGAAAATTTTCTTGAAAGAGGTAGTGTATGAGCTAGACTTTAAAGGAGAAGTGTAGGAATTGGGAGTAGAGACCATTTGAGTCATGAAAAATAATGAATGCAAAGGCCCAGACAGGTGAGAAAAGGTGAAATAAAATTAGTGTTCCAGTTTGGCTTGTGGGAAGAATTTGTGAAGGAAGTATAATGGAATAAGTCAGGAGAGGTAGGTTAGATTGAAAGATTTCAGAATTTTGATCATTGCAGGTCATCCATGACTTGAAAGGACTAATGGTGAAGTCTCCCTTCTACCTCTCAACAGAAAGATGGTGTGTTATAAATGTAGAATGAGGTAAAAATATTCAAGCATAGCTAATGTTTTGTTTTGTTTTATTTTGCTTTGCTTAACTGAATTTGTCACAATAGAGAATTCTTTAGAGAGGGAATCATTGGGAAATAATAAATGATGTGAAGGAAGACAGAAGCATCAATAAAACATTTAATACGGGGCGGGGGGGGGAGGTTGTGGCTAGATAGTGAAGGACCTCAATGGCCTGGTGAAAAAATTCTCATATTATCTTGTAGTTCATGGGTGGCCTCTAAAAGTTTTTGAGTGGACAGTGAGTGATGTGGCAAGACATGTACATTCCAAAAATTACATGAGCAGCAGTGTAAAGCAATATAGAAGAATCTAGCTAGCTAGAAATGATTATAATAGACCAAATGCCTAAACAAAGGTAGTGGCATTGGAATAGAAAAGAGAAATTAGATGGGAAATAATGTCAAGATAGAATCAACTGGGCTTTGCAATTCATAGTTTGGTAGAGATTGAAAAGTGAAAAAAAAAGTGGAAAAATAATTTTGTGATTTTCTAGTCTAAATGATAAGAATGAATGATAGATAGTATGATCCAACCATTCTGTAAAACAAAAGAGTAATAGCAAGATAAGAACATAAGAACTATTTCTTTCTGAACTCCAATGAAAATATTCAAAGAACAGACTAATAATGACATATGTATATAGTGCTTTTTTTATTTTGCAGAACATCACAATTGTGTGAGGTGGGTTAGTGCACATACTATTAGAGTCATTTTATACATAGGAACACTGAGACTCTGAGATATTTAGTGTCTTGCTCATAGTCAAACAGCTATTAAGTGTCTGAGGTGAGATTGGTAGATGTCTGACCTCAAATCCATCAGTCTTCCTACCATAGAAGTCAATAGAAGAGCGTATTGCTTCAGAAAGATAAAGGAGTATTCATATTAAAGAAATGCTGTTGGATTTGATAATTAAGGGGTCACTGATAACTTTGGAGAAAGAAAAACTTTTAGTAATATGGTGGGGGAGGTGGAGTTAGGAGGTAATAAGGAAATAGAGTTAGCCAAATATAGGCTACTTCTTTTAGAAGATTATAGAATAAAATTAAAAAATGGTGTGTGAGTTGGTAAGGTCCAGGGAAGGGACTTCTTTTGTTAGGATTGAGGAAATTTAAAACTGTTTTCCTCTGAAACTATTTTATACTCAGCCTTACTTTCCCTTTGCTCCACTTCTATAATACTTGCCAAAATGCCCATCCCACCCATAAGTTTTCTAAGGTTGGACAATAAGTGTTGTAATGGAGAATTTAGCCTTCACCATGACATGAGGTCTTTTGTTCAGTTTGACTAGAATAGATGGAGTGATTTTTTTTACATTATTGTAGTGATGGATAACTTTCTTTTACACACTAGAATTCCAGGGAAGCTAGCTTGAATTCTGTGGAACTTTTTAGCAAATAGAATTTCTGGTAAAATTTGTGAACATTTTGTTTTTGCACACATACACACATTTTAAGCTTTGTGAAGCTATTTTTGAATCCAAATGTAGCAAAAAGAACACTTACCATAGAGGCAAAAGAGGCAAAAACTTCATCTGTCACTGTTACCAAAGGAAAGACACAATCTCTGTGTTTAAGTTACCTCATTTTATAAATTAAGGGAGTTGGACTCAATGACCTGCAAGGACCCCATCAACTCTAAATCCATGATTCTATGATTCAAAGATGAAGCTCAGTGAAAGTTATGAATTCTATTTAAACCATTAATGTCTAGCTATTGCAGCTGAAGGAGTCATTCATTACTGCTCAAAATTTTCCTGAAGTTTTTTTTTCATAAATGAAATGTGGAAGCACACCAAAAGTACTAAGAAAAGATATTCAAACGTAGGATTGTCTTTACATACACACACACACACACACACACACACACACACACACACACACTCACCAAACTTGAATGGTTTTAGATTTTTGTTTGTTCCAGAATGCAATTTCCCAAATTAATTTATCATTTAATCTCATTGGGATTACAAACTCATTCCAGTCCAATTTCAAAAGCCCTTTTCAGAATTGAACTTTGAAATTTCATTTATTCATGCATTCATTAATTCATTCAACAACATTATATATGTGGCTTCTAAAGTGGGTTATTTTCTTTTTTTTTATTATATTTTCATTGTATTTACAGACTTTGGTTTAAATACTGACAATACTTTCTCCCTACTATATTCTTTCCTATGTCAAATGTGATGTGAAAAATATGAACTACTTATAAGTAAGTCTTAAAAGTCAATGAAAATGCCAGTTGCCCTGACATGGGCAACTTACAAATATTTCAGAAAAAAAAAATTTTCTTTTGTCATTATGTTCAAGAGGAGCTCAGAAGAAGAGAACTGCCAACCTTGATTGTGGCACATCTACCTATCTTCATCAATTTTTTCAGTTACTTTACTAGGATAAGAATCCTAATTTCTGCCCTAGTTCAGAATTCTTAGGAAACTCTGATAAATATGTATACATTAATTATATAGGTTTTACTCCAAAAATGTAGAGTGTTTCAGACTTCTTAATACCTAGAAACCATGTTCTCTCCCTTCTTCAACTATCTCCCTCCCCCACAATAGTTATCTGCAGGGGGGGAAGGAAAATATTGTACCTCATCTACTTGGAAAATTTTCTTAAATTCAGCTTATATTGTTGAAATGTTTCCTCTTTTTTTCTTTGCTATCTTAGCTGTTTTTATCTCTCTAACTTTACTATATTATTTTAAAATGTAAAGCTTAATGCTGTTTTGTTGCCTTTCTAAATTAATCAAAGATCTAAGTTTTTTTTTTTCCTCATTGTCAGAAACTGAGTTTATTTGCAACAAGACTGATAAAAATGAAAGAATGGGGAAAGAATGAACATTCTGCTCAACTTAATTTTTAAAATTTGTTTATTCAAAGCATAATACTTTAAGGTCCTTTTCTCAAAAGTCAGAAATAGTCTGGCCTTAAGAAAATTCTGGAGGGCAGCGAGGTAGTACAGTGGATAGAGCACCAGCTCTAAAGTCTGGAGAACCTGAGTTCAAATCTGGCCTCAAACATTTAACACTTCCTAGCTGTGTGACCCTGGGCAAGTCACTTAACCCCAATTGCTTTAGCCAAGAAAAAAAGAAGAAGAAGAAGAAGATTCTGATAACATCTAAAGTAATAATGTTTTAAATAAATCATCTGTTATAAAAAACAACATTGACAGCCCTTTTGTGCAAACTAGTATACAAAGATAGGCATTGCTGTCTTCCATGGATTTGTGATTAGAACCAGTCATCATGAAAATAATGGAAAGCAGTTCAGATATATAAATATATTATTGCAAACTACTATTGGAAAAAAAGACAAAACAATGACTGATTAACTATTAATATCATTTTTGTATGTGTGTTATAGCACATTACTCAGTATGTTATTCTCTGTTTTGTGTAAGCTCTACTTCAATAAGGTCAATAAAAGAAGGGGCATTTAAAGTCATCAGCATTTTAAGAAAATTTATTTTGTTGAGAGTTACTATAGTTGGTTACTAGCAAAGCATATACTTTAATTGGATCTCTTTTTAGAAAGATGTGCACAGAGGACTTTTGTAGACAGTTGAATTTCATTTTCTAATTTAGAATGAAAACTTTTCCTAGAATAGGGAATATTAATTTGTTCCCAAGCATCAATTTTATGAATTAGAGTAGAAAAGTATGATTATAAAAAGATTATTAAGTTGTGCTGAAAACATGAGATTGATATTGAAAACAGACAATCTGATTTGTGCACTTTCCTCTGCTACTTGCAATTTTCACTCCAGAAAAGGAGTTCTTAATTTTTTTGTGTGTTGTAGACCCTTATGATCTGGTAAAACTTATGGATCTGAATGGTGTTTTTAAAATAAAATAAAATAAAATAAAATATATAGGATTACCAAAGAAGCCAATTGTATTGAAATAGAGCTATAAAACCATTTTTCAAAATTAATTTCACTGTCCCCAGGTTAAGAAGCCCTATTCTTAATCTTTCAAATAATTTTTTAACTCTCTGACATAGAAGATCTTGAAGTAAGATCTTGAACCTTTGTTAGTGATGTCATAGATGAGTTTATCCTTTGGATTAAGAGTTAAACTAAATGATCTCTGAAGTCCTTTTCAATTATAGAATTTTATGACTATTAAAAATGATTAATTTTCTATTTTGCATTTGGAGCTAAAAATTTACTCAGTTTTATTTATGACCTCCACCTCCCTAAGAGAAATAATGTTTATTTTTTCCCCTGGGCTTATATGTGCTGTTTCCTATATGTATTATTAGGAGTATTATGTTAGTTTTCTGCTCTAGCCTATGCAAAAGCATATGGCTATATTCTCTCAAGGCCTATAAAAACAATTACTTCAAAATAAATTAATTGATTAATTTTAATGTAATTTATATATATATATATATATATAGTAACTACTTTCCCCCCACCAAAAAAAGCCTTTTAAAATTTAAAATATTAGAAAGTAGGCAGACAAAATTCCAGTCTAAAAACCTTAAACAGGGTCCATTTACTACAACAATTAAGTAAATCTCATCTTTCACTTTGTATCAGGTGAAAACAGAAAGTCAAACAGAGCACAAATCAGCTTGTATGTCTGAGGTGTTGGCATCATTTGTTTACCAGTAAGCTCTCAGTTCCACCTGTTGTCATATATTTACAAAGTAAATGCTTTATTTGTTAATCACTAGTTAGTCATAATAAAATTTTGGTGAAACCAGCACTTTAAAATCTTATATCAAATGGTTGGTCTGCTTATTTGGCAGCAGGAATAATTAACACATTGACCTTGTCATTCACATTCATAACACAAGCGTCTTCTTTATACCTTATAGTACTGTGAGAAAAGAGATAAAATTTTGATATCTTTCATTTTGTGATGGGAACAGTCACACATGTGTTCTTCTATTGACACTAAGGCTAAGGCTGTCTTACCTTACCTGACACTAGGCTAAGAATGTCTATCCCTAACTAGTTGAAACCAGATTGATCTGATTTCCCCACCTGTGGTCAGTTTGCTTGAATGTTGGCTTTTTATGCCATATATATGTATTTAATTGATCTTTTTTGTAGTATTTTTGATTCTGTGCTTTTTTTTAGGAATAGATTTTATTCCAAAGAAACATGCAAAAGTTATTTACACTGTATATAACTTGTGCATAAAATGTTTTGCATATTTTCTCTCCCATTAGAATTATGAGCTTTTTAAGGGCAAAGACTATGTTTTTAACTTTCTTTGTATCTCCAGCACTTAGAATAATATTTGGCTCATAGTAAGAGCTTAATAAATGCTTGTTGACCGACTGACTCCTTAAGAGCCACACTTCAGTAACTATTGGCAGGATCATAGCAACTGTTGCTGTCTGGAAGTCAAACATTTCAAGGAAAATCCAAGCCCATAATGAAATCAGAAGAGTTATACTGCAGTGAAAAGGAAAGTGGTGTTAAAAATTAAAACAACAGGGGCAGTGAGATGGTGCAGTGGATAGAGCACCAGCCCTAGAGTCAGGAGTTCCTGAGTTCAAATATGGTCTCAGACACTTAACACTTCCTAGCTGTGTGACTCTGGGCAAGTCACTTAACCCCAATTGCCTCGGTTAAAAAAAAAAAAAAAGAAAGAAAGAAAATTAAAATAATAACAATAACAAAATATTGGGAAATGATTGCTTCAAAACAGCCCAATTAATTTTCAGAAAATAAGCAAAAACCTTGAGAAGGAACTAGAAACTGGAGGAGTAGTTGTTAATTATTCTGCATAACACTAGTAAAAACAAACATTTGCTAACTATTTCTATAAAAGGGGACAACCATGTCATGGCAAACAATACAAAAACTGGAGTACTGAAGACTGGTAAAAGGTAGCTTTTACTGATGAAATTCACTTTTTAATTCAAAGATTGACCAAGACCATTGTTAGAAGTTCAGGCATATAAAATATGGACATCTCCATCAGACTGTAAAACATGTTCTCAAAAAAAAAAAAGTGTTTAGAGTATTCTTTTTCTTCTGGGCCTGGATTTTTGTTCCCATTGAGGGAATAATAAATATGATTAACTATATTGCTATATTGAGAAGCAGAACATTTCCAGAATTATCAAAATTTCCAAACAGAGATAGAAAATCTTTTCATTTGACCATGTCTTATTTTCACCAAAGATTAAGAAATTTACTCAACAAATAGAGATAAAAATACTTCATTGACTTGAAAACTCACTTGATTTAAACCCAGTTGCAAATGTAGAGTCTACAATCAGGACTAAACTTAGGAAAGTGGAATATTTATCAAAAATATACTTAATATTCAATGTGATAAAAGTATGGCTTCATGATAAACATACAACCTAGGTGCCAAACGGACTATTCATTTTTCATATCCCTTATATCCACTGTGTTTGAGTTTGGGCAATTAAACCTTTACAATATCTCTCTTCTATGTCTCCCTCTATTGTGTGACACTGCCACCACTCATCACCTTATACCTGGACTATTCTGTTTGTCTGGTTGGTCTACCTACATCAAGCTTCTCTCCACTACAGTTCATCCTCTATTCAGCTGTCAAACTGATCTTCCTAAAAGTCATGTCACCCTCCCCTTTTCATTCCATTTCACTGATTCCCAATCATCATCAAGATCCAAAATGAAATCCTCTGTTTGGCTTTTAAAACCCTCCATATCTTGGCTCCTTTCTATCTTCACAGTGTTTTTTCATTGTATTCCTCTCTACTTACTCTGTGATCCAGTATCACTGGCTTTCTAGTTGTTCTCATAAGACCAGATACTACATACTCCAATTCTGTGCAATTTCACTGGTCATATCTTTCTCATACCTGTCAGATTGGCAAAAAAAAGAGAAAGAAAGAAAGAAAAAAAGAAAGAAGAAAGAAAGAAAGAAAGAAAGAAAGAAAGAAAGAAAGAAAGAAAGAAAGAAAGAAAGAAAGAAAGAAAGAAAGGAAGAAAGAAAGAAAGAAAGAGAAAGAAAAAAAGAGGAGCATGGCAATTATTAGAGAAGCTATATAAGTGTGCTAAAAATTGGTCTAGCAATTTTGGGAAACAATATGGAATTTTTGTCCATCAAAAGCCACTAAATTTTTAATACTTTTTGACCAGCATTGTTTCACATGCAATCTTTTTTTCTGTTGTTTTTATATTGAATTATTTGTTTGTTGGTTTTTAAGTTCATAGTAAAAAGAAAATAAGTATAGACATACACTCACACATGAAATTTCCAAAGGGAATCCATTATGTTTTCCTCCTGTTCAAATATGGGCACAACTGATTTTCACAGTATGGCCCAGATTCATTTGCTGATTGGCAAGCTGTGTAGATTGCTTCCAATGACTGATTATAATCTAGATGAAAGACCTTCCTTCATTCAACTTGGGCTTTCCTATGTAGATATTTAGGTCATACTCTAGAGTAACTATGTATTCCATTGTTACAGGGCTTAATGAAATCAGCATAATGATATTTACAAACAGGGATAATGAGAGGATCTCGCATATTTAGGAAATCCATCTTGGACTTAGAATCAGTTTTCTGGACTTCTACTATGACAATGGTGAACAACTTTTGTGAGCTTACATCTACCAGTATAATGTATCACCTGATATTAATAATCAGAAGATTTATAAAACACAGTGTATCCCATAAATGTGTCAGAATTATACACAGTACCTCAAAAGATGTAACAATAAAGTTAGCTTTATTTGATGACTCCTTCATTATTATTTTCAAGTGAAGTCTGAGATTTTTTTCTCTACCTTTGGTATCTTCATCTCTTTCTTCTATCTTGAAAACTGACCTTTTAATGCCCTCAAAGTTGTGTTACGGCTCTTTTCTGTGTATGTTTAATTTCATTTAACTGCTTTTTCTTCCTTTGTTTTCTTCTGTATCATATCCATTTTCTTTAACATGTAACAAAAGAATTTATTGTAAAATTTTTTGTCCCAACCCCTTCCAGTTTCATCCTTGAATACCTGTAGAATAATTTTGCTTAGTTGACTTGCATCAATTTTTCTTTAAACTTCTTTTCCCCTTACTGCTACTCACTGATTTAGAAGGAAATACAGCAAATATTCTTCGACTATCATTCTCAATAAGACTTTACCAAGTCTTATTGACTGGTACTGCTCTCAGTAGATGTAGTTTTCCATTTGGTAAGAAGAGTAAGCATTTGCCAGTATAGGTGGTCCCTAGACTTTTTTGGCCTCCTCATTGATGTCTCTTTTTTTAATGTCTTATTCAGTTCTGTATGAAATTATTGTGTTTCCCTTCATCTCTTTTCCATTTTCAACATCAATAACTTGTTTAAATATATTAAGTTGGACTTAATATATTTAATATATTATGGACTTCTGCTTGAGAAAAAGATCAAGTATTTGCTAGTAGAGGTGGTTCCTAGGCAGACTCTTTTGGTACAGAGAAACATAGTTTTATCAATATTGATATTCTTGTCATAAATTAAATAAGAAGACAAAATAAAGTTTCAACTAAATGCAAGACTGGCTCACAAATTCTCCTTAGATTTATAAAAGTGTTATCAGAATTGCTTTTGTTGCCCAAGGGTGATAAGATTCATCATTTTAGTGGACATTTGATCATATTGCAGTGCTTATAATAAATATTTACAAAAAGACCACTATGAAAATAATTACAACATATGTTCCAAAATCATTTGCAGAGTACAAGGAGGATTGTATATGTAGGAGGGGAAATGAAGGGGAAAAACTTCCCTGACAATCAAGTTTTTCAAAACTGCTTTATGAGTCACGGATTCCCCATTACTAGAAATTTCAGGTAAAGGTCATATAACCATTTGTTGGGAATATTACAAGGATTCCTTTTTTGGTATAGGCTGGACAAGATGGCTTTTGAAATACCACCAAACTCTGAAACTCTATGAAATTCTATGAAAATCTATCTTGGTGGTTAGAGTGATGAATGTGGAGTTATAGAGCTTGAGTTCAAATTCTGATTTTCTCACTCATATGTCTTTGAGCAAGCAAATTAATTTCTCAGGATTTCAGGTTTGAATTAACTAGTCTTAGATGTCCTATCCAGTTGATCTGTGACCCTTATACTGAATGTTTATATCTAAGTATACAATTGGTATTTGCATTATGATTTGGGTTTTTGACTGATGTAACATATGATTTTAAGTTACTATTTGTCATTTGATTTAAATACATTGTATTGTATATTATAACTTTTGCAAAGATAGAGAAGAGGTCATTTGAGGATAAATAGAAAAGTATAGAAACAAAGTATCTGATATGCTCTTCTATAATAATAACTTTGAATTCTTTGCATCAATCTTTTAAAA
Organism: Myrmecobius fasciatus; assembly: GCA_023553655.1. Lineage (NCBI taxonomy): Eukaryota > Metazoa > Chordata > Mammalia > Dasyuromorphia > Myrmecobiidae > Myrmecobius > Myrmecobius fasciatus. The sequence goes on along the minus strand of JAJPUD010000377.1, from coordinate 301,520 downwards.
ATATGTCATTATTGAGCTTAAATTGTGTGTTTACCATTATACCAGATGTTTTAGGGAATTCAGAAATGCAAGATATGGTGCCTATGTTAAAAAGCAAAAAACAAATTTTAAAAATGTAAAGCTTAATTAGGGAAACAATTTATCCAAAATAATTAAATAACTAAATTTCATGCTCATCTACTTCAGTGATTCTTCAACTAACCCCCTAAATTTTGTTGCCCCTTGACCCATTTCACTTATCTGGCTAGTCTCCCACCTGTCTGATTTCTGAACATCTATCTAACTTATGTATCATTACTTTTAAGGCTATTAAGAGTTACCAAGAAATCTCATAGTTGATCTTATTTCAGTCATTATAAAATCATGCCACATTATGTAGAATGGCATCTTATTGCTACTTTTCAATTCTTTGAGGCTACTCAGTGATTCTGTTTTGTTTTTAATAGTAATGAATGAAAATATTTTCTCTCTTCTCATTCCTCTTTCTCTTTGCCTTGAAAGTAAAGGATCTTACTTGTTTTAAATAAGATTAAAAATGTCAATCTTGAAGGCTTTCTACTTTCTTCTACAACTCAAATTTATCCAAAATCAGTATAAAAATCCCAATAAACAGATAATGGATTTGGATTCAGAAGACACAGTTTCCAATTCCTGTTCTGTTATTACCCATATGAGACTGACTGGACAAGTCACTTAGCCTCTCTGAAACTCAGTTTCCCATTTTGATGGTAGGAAAACATCACAAAAACTTAAACATGCATGTAAATTAGAATAGTTTAGAAACTGGTCTGACTAAAATAAAGTGTTTGTTACAGAGTAGTGGGAAGTAAGGCTAGATATATATAGAAAAATATTAACTTGTAGAGACCCTTCACAGTCCCCTAGAGGAATTTATACTAAATTATTTAGGCATTAAAGATATATAGTTTCTTGAGCAGGGATGATCATGTCTTTTTCCCAAGATGCTAAATTTAGAGGCCATTGATAGTCTTTGTAGTCTTTCATGGTATAATAGAGTTTAGTATTTAGTAATCAAGAATAATTAGGTAAAATAGGAAACTATAAATGACAAACTGAAGAGAATCTCCCACCATCCCTCTCAACTGAACTTTGTGCTTCTTTCTTTGGTGTGATTTAAAAAAAAATTCTTAGACTCAAAATATCCTAGTGATGACTCTGGTTAAATCAATGCTTTGTAGGATCATCAGTCTGGCTACGACGTACAAAATGACATCAAGAAATGGAGATTCCTACCTCGGATCCTCTTCCAGTAATAACTGAGATATTTTGTGATGAAGGTCTGAACTAACATTGTGGCTATGGATATGGAGGAGACAGTAAAAATCTGAGAGTAATTTAGAAAAATGAAATGATGAGACTTGGCATGTATATAAGGATTGCAAGAAGTTTTCAGAATATAAATCCTTTAAGATCATGATTTGTTATATTATCTTCATATTTGCAACATGAAACATGGTAACTTTCCCATAATAGATATTCATTAAATATTTACTTTCTTCACTTGAATAACCATTATATTCGGGCCTTTGTTTTCTCTTGTCTAGATTATTGAAATAGCTTCCTAATAGGTCTTCCTGACTCAAGTCTCTCACATTCCCAATATACCCTCTACTCAAATGCCAAAATAACATTCTTAATGGCCAGGTCCAACCATGTCAATTTGTGTTCAACAAACTTTAAAATCTCCCTATTACTTTTAGGATCAACTATAAATACACATATCTCATTGGCATTTTAAGATCTTCCCTACCTGGCTCTCTAACCTACCTTTTTAGGGTTATAATATATGCATATTATTCCCCTTTGTGTTCTTTTATGTTTCAATCACATTGATTTCATTGCTCTTCCTCATACATGGCATTCATCTTCTAACTCTTTCCCTTTGCACTTGCTTTCTCCCATGCCAGGAATGTACTTCTTCCTCATTTCCACATCTTGAAATTCCTAGATTCCTTTGAAGCTTTACTTCTATTATATGAAGTATTTCCTGATTCCTCAGGCATCTACTTATTTCCCACCTGGCAGCATTCAGTTTGAACTTTTGACTTCTGCATCATACCCCCCATTAAATTCACCATTGGGCAATATCATCATTTTGCAAGAAACACTCTTTTTACTCACATCTCATCAATACCCTCTGCTCCTCTGATTGGAAGGTGGAGTATAAAATCTTCTATTTAAGGAGAGATGACAGACATCTCCTCTCCTTCTCCCACATGGCTTTTGCACTCATCTTGGATTTTTACCATGCTAGGGTCCTTCTCCCCATCCTCTTTTCAGCTTTTTTTTATGAATTGTCTTCTCTCATTAGATTGTAAATTCCTGGAGGTTAGGAACTCTTCTTCTTATTTGTATCCTCTATATTTAGCACAGTTTCTGGCACATAGTAGGCAATTAATAAATGTCTATTTGACTGACTAATTCAATAACCACTTCCTACCTATTAGACCTCCCCCAAAATTACCTTACATATATATATATTTTATAAATACTTATACATATGTGCATGCTGTTTTTCCAAATACAATATAAAACTCCTTAAGGAGTTTTCTTTTTTTTTTAAATTCCCACTCTAACATAGTGCTTAGCACATAACAGATAATAAGTGATTGATTGATTGATTGGTGGATTGAATTGAAAGGAAAATTGGATTTAATTTTAACATTTCTAAGTTTAATGGTAAGTAAAAGGCAAATTGGTGGTACTATTGACAAAAGGAGGTAGTTACCAGAAGATATGGAAAGGGGAGGGGAAAGACAGAGAGATTTTAAATTTTGTGTTTTTCAAAATAATGGAAGAATGTTTTAGTGGAGTAGTAACCAGTTAAATACATAAAACTAAGAGCTAGTACTAGAGTTGTAGGTGGAAGTCAGTTGCAAAAAAGTAACATTTGACTCATGAGAGTAGATAAATGAGTTCACTAAAGGAATCCATTGAGAGGAGAGTAGAGGGCTGAGGCAGAAACTCTGAGAGACATCAAGAAATAGGCAACAGGAAGAGAAGATAGGGAAATAGAGTGACTTATTCAAGAAACATCAAGTTGTAGGAGGTACTAGGAGAGACTTTCAGATCATGCCATTGAAAGATCAGTGGGAGTTAGTCTAGAAAAGACAAAGATTGGGGATGTACTAATTTTAAAATGTGTGAAAGTATTTTCAATATCTTTTTAACTATTGGTTATTTCTCTGCTGCCTTTAAATTTGCCATTTAAAAATTGCTTTTGCTTGATTCTACCATACTTATTTTTTCTTTCTTTTTTCCCCCTGAGGCAATTGAGATTAAGTGACTTGCTCAGGGTCACACAGCCAGGAAGTGTTAAGTGTCTGAGGTCGCATTTGAGCTCAAGTTCTCCTGACTTCAGGGCTGGTGCTCTATCCATTGCACCACCTAGCTGCCCCATCCTACCATACTTTCAGTCTATCTTCCTACACCTTTCCTTCATTTCTCAGCTAAACTCCTGGTAGGAAAAAGTCTAGTTTCATTGGATGCCTCCATTTTTTTTTTTACCTCTTACACACTTTTCAGGCCCTATATCCTGCCTTCTGACCCCATCACTCAATTGAAACTATACCCTATAAAATTAACAATGATCTCTTAACTGCCAAATTCAATAGTCTTTTCTCAATTCTCATCCTTCTTGATTTCTTTCAATATCTGACATTATTGACCATTCTCTTCTTTCTGGTTTTGTATAATATATTGGTCTCTTCTAATTCTTCTACCTAGCTAATATTCTTTTTCTATCTTCTGTGTAAGACAATCATCCAGATCCCATTTCTAACTTTGGGTGCACCCAAGGGTTTGTCCTGAGGCCTATTTTATCTCTTTTATCTTTATTTTAATAATCTGAATAGCTTTCATTATAATTTATAGCAAAATCTCTCACAGGTCTCCATATCCAGCTCTAGTCTTTCTTGTGAGTTCCAGCCTTACATTGTCAACTAACTTTTGAAGATTTCTTTGAGGACATACTCTAAGCATCTCAAATTAAACATTTCCAAAACAGAACTCATTATCTACCTATTTCTGTTGAGAGTACCACCAGTCTTCTAACTACTCAAACTCTCAAACTGCCACCATACCTTTGTGCAGACTGTCTCTCATGCCTGGAACATGCTCCTTTTCACCGTTATGTACAAGAACACCTAGTTTACTTTCCTTTCCTAGTTCCTCACATGCCATGTTCTACATGAAGAATTTCCTGATTATTGCAGCTGTCAGTGCTTCCCCGTATTGCTTTAATTTTTTAAATTAGCAAACAATTATTTTCTTTATCTCCTATTCATCTTCAATTGAAGAAAAAAGAAAAGAAGAAACCTCTTCTTACAAATATCCATAAACAATCAAAACAAGTTACTGAGAATCTGTGTCTCATTTTGCATCTTGGATCTATCCCTTCTCTTTCAGGAAGTAGGTTGCATGCTTTATTGTGACTCCTCTAGATTCCTGGTTTGTCATTACATCAAAGATCGTAAGTCTTTTTAAATTGTTGGCCTTCCCTTCTAAAATACATAAAGAATTGACTAACATTTTTAAAATATAGAGAGAATATACTCAAATTTATAAGAATTTGAGCCATTCTCCAATTGATAAATGGTCAAAGGATATGAACAGACAATTTTCAGATGAACAAATTGAAACCACTTCTAGTCATATGAAAAGGTTCTCTAAATAACTATTGATCAGAGAAATGCAAATTATGGCAAGTCTGAGATACCTCTATACACCTTTCAGATTGGCAAAGATGATAGGAAAAGATAATGATGAATGTTGGAGGGGATATAGGAAAACTGGGACACTAATACATTGTTGATGGAGTTGTGAACTGATCCAATCATTCTGGAGAACAGTTTGGAACTATACCCAAAAGGTTATCAAATTGTGCATACCCTTTGATTCAGCAGTATTTCTATTGGGCTTATATTCCAAAGAGATCTTAAAGGAGAAAAGGGATCCACATGTGCAAAAATGTTTGTAGCAGCCCTTTTTGTAGTGGCAAGAAACTGGAAACTGAGTAGATGCCCATCAGTTGGAGAATGGCTGAATAAGTTATGATACGTGAATGTTATGGAATACTATTGTTGTATAAGAAATGATCGGCAGGATGATTTCAGAGAGTCCTGGAGAGACTCACATGAACTGATGCTAAGACAAATGAGCAGAAGCAGGAGATCATTGTACATGGCAACAAGATTATATGATGATCAATTCTGATGGACGTGGCTCTTTTCAACAGTGAGATGATTCAGACCAGTTCCAATGATCTTGTGATGAAGAGAGCCATGTACACCCAGAGAAAACTCTGTGGGAACTGAGTGTGGTTCACAACATAGCATTTTCCTTCTTTTTGTTGTTGTTTGCTTGCATTTTATTTTCTTTCCCAATTTATTTTTGTATGATTTGATTTTTCTTGTGCAGCAAGATAATTGTATAAATATGTATGCATATATTGGATTTAGTATATTTTTACCATGTTTAACATATATTGGATTTCTAGCCATCTAAGAGAGGGGGTGAGGGAAGGAAGGGGAAAACTGGAACACAAGATTTTACAAGGGTTAATGTCAAAAAATTATCCATACAGGTATTTTGAAAATTAAAAAAAAAACTTTAATTAAAAAAAACCAGATTGTTAGCCTTTACTCTAGTTTACTTCACTTTGCATTTCCTAAAGTACTTTGTATATGTTTTGTACTTATGTGCACATATCCCTTAAAGTCTGGGACAGTTTGCCTAGAACTTAGTAGACATTTAAACAAATGCTTGTTGGTTGACTGATTAACTATAGATCAATTTACTATCTTTCATCATATTCAGATACTTTACTAGATGTAGCTATAGGCTAATGAGTTTTCCTTTATGATGATCAATTAATATTTTTTAATTTGAATTTGCTAAAAAAAAAAAGATAGAGGTATTTTATTGGCAAATGGTGGCACAGTGGATAGAGCCCTAGGTTTCGAGTCAGGGATGCTAGTGTTCAGATCTAACCTAAGACACTTGCTAGTTGACCTTAGGCAAATCACTTATTCTCAGTTTTCTCAACTGTTAAAGGGGGATCATAACAGCATTTACCACAAGAGTTGTTGTGAGGTTTAAATGAGATAATACTTGTAAAAAGTGCTTAGCAGAGTGTCTTGCATATAATAAAACTATATAAATATGTATTCCCTTCCTTTCCCAACTTTATTTTCAAGTTTTATCACCAACTTTTTTGATGAAAAGCAATATGGTAGAGGATAGAGTGATAAACTTTTATGATAAACTGATTAGGAGAAGTGCATTTCAATTGTGACATTTGCTAGTGTTTATAGACAAGTCATTTATTGTCTACCTCATAGAGAATTTGAGTGACTCACTTTGCAATCCTTAAAGTACTACACAAATGAGTTATTATTAGTGATTCTGAACTACCTATGTTATAGTTTCTCATGTAAGAAATAAAAGGTATATTAATGTGAAACTTTTGTCAATCAAGTAGCATTTAGTACTATCCAGTTCTCATTCAAGTTCTTAGCTAGCACAGTGTAGAAAATAATAGATTTGAAGTCAGGAAAATCTGAATTTGCCTCCTGTTCAAGCACTTACTAGCAGTGACCTTAGGCATGTCATTTAACTTTTCCATGCCTGTTTCTTTATCTGTAAATGGGAGTAATAAAAGTATCTATTTTGCCAATTTATTGTGGGTATAAAATTGGATAATTTTTGTGGAATACTTTTGCCAACTTTAAAGAATTATATAAATGTTAGCTATGCTATGTGTCAGGCAGTGAGGATACAAAAAAAAAAGATAAAAAAACACCTCTGTTTTCAAGGAGCTCATAATCTAAATGGGGAGACAATATGCAAATAACTATGTATGAACATGACAAAGACAAGATAAATTGGAATTAGTTTCAGAAGAAAGGGACTATGGCAAGGACCTCTTGAAAAAGGTAAACATTTGCTGAGACTTGAAAGAAGCCAGGGAGTTAAAAGTACTATTGAGTAAAATTACATGAAGTCACTTTGGGGACTTCAACTGAACAAAAAACTCTAAAGTTCTCCTTTAATGCATCAGTTTGGGGGTTGAAATCCTGGATTCTCAAGGCTGTCAATGGAGTGCAAGCTCTGGCAGAATTCTTCAAGTTTTAAAGATTGGCCAGAACTACCCAGTAAGGCAAATTCAGCTGAATTCAGAACCTGATCAAATAGAAGTTTGGGCAGCAAGTGCTGATTTTTTGTTTGTTTGTAGCAACTCTTGAAATTGTCTTCTAAGGTAAAGGAAAGATGATTTCACAGACTGTCTGAAGTATTTTAAGTGAATTTACTTATGTTAAGTGAAATGTGATTTGAGGCAGATTTCAGTTTTGTAAACAGTGGTAGATTATTAACTCTGATGTTTTTCATGGATAGCAAAATATTAATGTGCTCACCATAATTACTACTATATGTTAAGTGTATAATAAAGATCAAACCATATTCCCTCACAGGTTGGAAGTTGTGTCAGAAGTTAGATTTAATACAAATATGAATTATTTCATATTGATATAATTTGTAGACAAAATTTTATAAAGTTACCATTTACAGTTGTATAAAATGTTCGTTTTTAATGAAATTTTTAATGATGTGACAAGATGGGATTTTGATAGTATAATATACTAATAACTGCAATCTGCCAATTGTCTCAGCACTTTCTGAGTTTGCAATAATTCTTCCATTTACCACATAATTTACTGTCATCATTCTTTTAGAAATACATTGCACTCATATAGAGCCTTTCAACAGAGATCTGAAACATTTTACAAGTCAAGTAATTAATTAAGGTTCACAGACTCTCTGTGAGTGTATGTTATTATAACCATTTTACTAAGAAAGAAGTAGGGGAAGAAGGACTTGGAGAAGAGATTGATCGACTTGCCTTAGGCTAAAGTTCAATACCGAAAGTCAGGAGTCTAATACTTAGTCTCCAATTTCTGGTCTCGTCGCCAAATTACTTGGGTTGTAAATTGCTGAATCACAAAACCGTAGCAAAATAAATATACTGTATATGCGTCCTGGGTGAACTTCACTTCCTTTGCAAGCTTCCTCTTCGGTTCTATTTTTCTCTCTTCCCTTTCTGTCTTAAGGGGCTGCAATCACCATTCCTTCAGAAGAGGCTGGCAGGTCAACAACCTCGGTTAGTTAGGAAAGGGACACTTAGGTGTCACCAATAGAGTTAAAAGCTAACAGGTGAAATGGACTGACTTTGGCTCAGGCCCTTCGAACCTTGGCTCTCTTCTTGTGCATTATCTGCATGTGTGTGTGAACATGCGCGTGTGTGTAAGTATGCGTCTCTCTTAAGTCGGCCTCGGGGTTGGTTTGAAGAAGGCGCCTAGCAGTCCTGACGTTTGGCTATCATGTGAATACTCAGTTCCCATGGTTCAGTGTGTGCTCTTGCCCCACCCATTTCTCTGTATGTCTCCCACTCTGTAGACCTAAGTGAATTAAAATGTGTGTGTACACACACACGTATACATAACTACATACAGACCATTTGGCCAGAAGATAATTGAGCCTTAAGCTTGAGGAGAATACAATAATTAGGGAAATTGACCTAAAGGCCCTAACAAAAAATCCTCGGGAAGCGGGCTTTGGGGCGGGTGTGGTGGGGGAGTGGATGGGGGGGGCGGGGGGGGGCGTGGGGAGAGGTCTGCTTTGGGAGACCCTCCCAGGGACTGGATGTGGATCACTGTGGAGTGTGTGCCGAAGCCCCAGCTAGGATGAAGAGCCTAGAAATGTGATGTGAAAAATAATAATAATAATAAATAAAAAGAGGAAGGGGGGTGGTGGTGGTGGTAGCGGACTGAGAGAGGCCTTGCATTGGAAAAACCACCATTAGAAGGAGGAAGAAGAAACCAGAAACAGGGAAGAAACACACACACACACACACACACACACACACAAATACACGAAGGCGACCCCACAGCTCCCAGAAGGGAAGGGGGGGGGGTGGGGTGGGGGTGAGGAGGCTGAGAGAAGCAGGCAACTAGAAACCGGGTCTGAGAAGGTTTTTTTTTTTGTTTTTTTTTTCCTGTTTTACTCCCACCCCCACCCCTGGTGGCCGGGTTTGCTCCATACCCCGGGTGGATTTGCTGAGAGTTATTTGGAGTAGAACTGCATTTTGCTTTTGGAAGATTGGTGTCATATGTGTACATATATACACGTATGTACACACATATATATACTTTATGTGCACATAAAGTATATATATGTATATATAAGTATATACACATAGACTTTTTTTTTTTCTGGGGGGTTGGGAATCTGTTCCTCTCCCCGCCCCGAGCAAAAAGGAAAGGAAGAGAAATTGCCACCGAAGAGGAAGCGGCGGCCCGGAGTTGGATGTGTGGATGACTCTAGGGGCTAAAGGAGATTTAAAAAAAAAAAAAAATTTTTTTTCCACCCACCCAACCCCCACCCAGACCCCCGCGAATACCCGCGGAGGTTGGGGGGAAGCTCTGCGGTCCCAGGGGCTACTGGGTTGGGTGGGCTGTGGGCCTTGGCTTGCCCAAGAAAGAGGTCGTCACGAGTGGGAAGATATTCTACCCCAGTTGTGGTTTTTTTCTGGGGGGAGGTTTTTTCTTTTTTTTTTCTTTTTTTTTTTTTTTTTCCGCTCCTGCCGCGGCCGCCGCGGCCACGGGAGGGAGAGCGACTCCCCCTCGGGCGGCCCCGGGGATCGCTCTCGCCCTCGCCCTAGCCGCGGCGCGGAGGGAAGGAGGGTTTAGGGAGAGCGCTCTGGGCGGCGGCGGGGCCCTCGGCGAAGCCGGGAAACGGAGGCAGCGGCGGCGGCCCCAGCAGCAGCGGCAACAGCGGCAGCGGCAACAGCCGCCGCTGCGGCGCCATCAGCCCCCTCTGCTCTACAGGGCTTCCACAGAGACGGGGGGCGGGGAGGCGGCGGCCCCCGCTCCCCCGCGCCTGGGAGACGATACACACACATACACACACACACACACACACACACACACACACACACACACACACGCACCCTCACCCACACGCAGACGCGCGCACTCACACACACACACACACACAGATATTTTTGGGTAGGGGAAGTTGATTTTGTGAGGTAATTTTATTTTTACCTCCCCCCCTAGTTTTCTTGCCCCCCCTTCCTAGTTTTCCTCCGCCCCGTGTTAATTTTTTTTTTCACTTTCTTCGGGGTGGGGGCGCCCGGGCCGGGCTGGGCCGGGCGGGTGTGACGGACCG
>JAJPUD010000377.1:56886-284962 GCA_023553655.1 Myrmecobius fasciatus | reverse complement strand
AGAGAGAGAGAGAGAGAGAGAGAGAGAGAGAGAGAGAGAGAGAGAGATTGGTATAGTAACAAAAAAAATCTGCTCATTTTCATGGCCTGCCTTTTTTTCAAGTCCAGATGCTTGTAAAAACTAAACTTCTTAAGTGAAGTAAAAATGTTTTTTGATGTTAATGTGCCTTTTTAAAATTACTGTTTCATATTTTGAATTATATGTTCTGTAATGGTAGAACTTTGCCCTAAGTGTTAATATGTATATTAACAGCATATATTCAAAGAATAAACTTTAAAGTTAGTAGGATCTGCCACTGACCTATGAATGTTAATTGAAGAGTAATTTGTTTAAGTGTAGAGATACTTTGTGGATAGAAACATGATTCCAAGAGCCCAAGCTACCTACTTAATTTGTCTCTGAATCTAAAAACATCTTGTATCGTTATGGGCAGTAAGTTGTCCCTTAGATGAATACTTTTAAGGTGTTCTATTTCATCATTGTATTGTGATTTGACAGTATATGATTTAAAATTTCATTTTTCTTAGCTAGTATCATATCTTTTTATTTGATTTTTACCAAATAGCTTAAAAAATAGAAAATTAAAATGCTCCTTATTCTCTTCACTTACTCTTAGCATAATTGCTTAGTACTTTATTAAATAATATCCTCCATAATTAACTCTTTAAAATACTTAAATAATCCATATGATGTATTTATGTTAATGTTCCTAAGTTAGAACCATACACATTCCTATTTCCTCCTTTCTGGTGCTGTTTCATAATTTTTTTTTATTTTAACATGTTGGCAAGAAGTCTCTAAGATACATTTTCTGCTTGAAAAACTTATTCATAGAGACTAATTTTAACTCTTACCTTATTGATTAGTGCATTGTCAAAAAGGAAAGAAGAAACCTTGGGTCAGGGTGGTTAAAGGTTGAACAGGTTTGTGTGGGAGGGCAAAGAAATGCCAATGCAGAAACTTTTTGGTTGGTATATATATACTTACAAAGAGCAAAATAACAACAAAAATTCATCTAGGTTAGTAGAGAGTATTTCTTCAACAAAATTACACTGTAAATTTGCATGAGATTTTCAAAATGGAGGCATTTGTAGGGTTTAGAATCCATGCAATGGATTTCAGGAGTACTTTTCTTACAATCAAAGTACAGAATATATTTCTCCCTTTATGGATGTTCCAATCTAATTTTAATGTAATTTTCTTCGAGAAGCAATGGGTTTGGTACTAGGAAGGGGAGTTTGGATTGTCCAGAAAGACCTGAAGCCATAGTTGCTTGGGAGGTTGGTTGAAGAGTGGGTAAGTAGGTAGATGTGTTAGAGGTAAATCTCTGTTGTAGCCCAGAGATAGGGAAATAAGAAAGACTACTTTCTCAGATATTGTTGGTTTGAACTAGGTATGGAAGGAACTGTAGTTATTGTACTTATTTGGGGGGAGCAACTCCTGGATATTTTAACTGTTATATATCTTTTCCCATATATGAATATTGAATTTTTTACATACATTTATACATTTATATAAATTATATACATTTATAAATTTCTACTTAATGATGGTGAACTAATTAAGTAGTTTTAGAAATTAACTTTGAGTTTCCCCTAAATGACAAAATCATCCTACTCTTTTCCATGCCATTCCTGTATCCCAATTTAAAAAAAAAAAATCTTTTTTTAACCTTATGACAAATTGATGATGAGATACTTGAAGAGGACCCAGAGCTAATATTTACTTCAGCTATGCACTTGTTTTAATTTACATTACAACTGGAATTTCAGAGAGGATTACTGTTAATGTCTCTATTATTATTTTTTAATCATGTGTATGGTACAAACTGCCTTATGTGTCTTGACTGTCTTTTCGAACTTCCTGCATAAACTGATTTACTTTCATTTTCTAGGTGCTGGTGAATCTGGTAAAAGCACAATTGTCAAACAGATGAGGATCTTGCATGTCAATGGATTTAATGCTGAGTAAGTACCTTTATTCCTTGGTCCTTTAATATATTTAGTAACAGTTAAAAATGTTGTACTTTTACAAGATGTACAAAAATGTTTATGAGATTGAGTAGCCAGATAGAATTAAATTTACCAGCCTGCATTAAAGAATTAATCATCTTTTTCCCTGCCTCTCATCTTTCCTTTCTTCCTTCTTTTTCCCTCCCTCCCTTCCTTCTTTCCTTCCTCCCTCCCTCCTTCTTTCCTTCCCCCCTCCTTCCCTCTTTCTTTCCTTCCTTCCTTCCCTCCCTTCCTTCTTTCCTTTCTTCCTTTCCTCCCTTCCTCCCTTTTCCCCTCCTCCCTTTTTCCCTCCTTCCCTCCTTCTCTCTTCCTTCTTTCCTTCCTTCTTTCCTTCTGTAGGTCTATCACTCTTTCTGTCTTTTTGAAACAAAAGCAAAATCACTAATGGTCTGTAAAGATGTTTTTCCAGGTTAGATATAATTTAGTTGGAGATTAGTTAATTATAGAAACATTTGGCCTCATGAAAACCTTGGTTGGATCAAGGTTGTAACAAACTTGAGCAAAAGTTTTTGTTGCAGTTTGTTTCACAACATAGTAGACAATAATTTACCTCCTCCATGTCACATTAGTTCCTCCTTTTGTCAATATTGTTTTCTGGTAGATTTCAGTGTATAAAACTACAGGTATTTAAATGTCAGTAAGGAAACATTGATTCAATATAATTTTTTTGTAAAGTCTTTCTGTTTATAAGGTATGGGAAGCATAAATATTTTTCATTTTGCAGCTGAAAATTTGATTGAATATTTTCACACTTGTGTTAGCAAATTTTAGTTGATTCTTTTGATAGGTTGAAGAGAATATTAAGTCTGAAAATCAATTCTTGTCAGTTAAATCTATGGAATTTTTAGATCCTATAGTACTTTGATTGCATTATGTGACTTCTCCTTTACTTGTTCTTTATTGCTATTATTTGTTTAGAAAACAACTATTTAACTTGAATCAGAAAAAAATCTTCACAAAAAATCCTCATCTTTTAAAACTTTAGGGAAACCCTTTCTTTTTTGCATTTAGTTACTATTAGGCAGTGTCTTGATTCTCTGAAAACATTTTGAAGAAGTATGGAGATAAACATTCAAATGCTAGTATAAATTTAAATGACTATCATTTTTTGAAAGCTTTTGCTTATGTTTTGTTTCCTCTATTATTTGATGATTATTAGGTCTCATTTAATTGCATGATTGCACTTTGACTCTCAGAATAATGTTTAGAATTTTTTTTTTTTAAGATCTTGCTGTTTGAAACATATTTGAGAAACTATTACTACTTTTTTTGGTATAAATTGCTTGTACCAAAAAGTTTGAGGGACTTTGTAGTTAAGTAACTTTTTTTTTCAAAATATGAATTTGTTACAAGGAAGACTTGAATTTATAACTTTCTCACTAGTTTAGCATTTTAACATGTATTTGTAAGGAGAGTTAATGCTTTTACTTGAGAAATAGCATTTTCTTTTTAAAAAGATTACAAAAGATATTTGAAGTACTAGCAATGGTTAAAATGAGATATACCTTATGTACTTGTAGGAGTTTGTCTAATTTTCTTTGGCTATAATGGAAATATAAATTTAGTATAACATATAGCATGAAGGAAAATGTAAAGGGTACTATCTGATTTTATTATTCATCTTGCCAAAACAAATAACAGTGGCATTAGAATAATGTAATCCATTCATTACCTTTCTCCAATGAATACAAAATATTTTAGATGTATCATTCTGCTCTCATAAAATGTGTTAGGAACAGAGGGCTACTCTCACCTTTTTGCAAATGAAGCAGAGAGATTTTACAGTTGAAGGTTAAATGACTTACCCAAGACATACAGAAAATCACCATCATTGTCAGGATAAGGAATAATCTGCTGACTCATTAAACTGCATGTTCTTTCTTTAAACCAAGGCATAATTTTATCTCTCCTTGAAAACTAATCAGACTCAAGCATAGAATTTTAAATTGTATAAGAATAATAGAGTGGCATATTTAACTAACCATAGTTTAAATGTTTTGATTACATTAATGGTTTGTTTTTATATATTAGTACTTTGTTTTGATGATTTCATAAATATTAGAGATTGACAAATTAGTTTTGTAAATGCATGCAAAAATGCTGGCTTAAAAAAAAAGCAAAAAGGAGAATTTAGCGATGGCTGTGTGACTTTTTGAGGTGAGCATGCATTTAGTATATTGTGAACAGAGTAAGTTTTAGAAACTTTTGAAATCACTCAATAGTCCACCAAAGATGACTACATTGAACTTCTATATAAACACAAATCACAGTATTTCTACTGGTGAAATGGAAAAAAAAAATCAGCAAAGGTATTCTATTTGTCAATTTTTTTTTGTGATTTAAATCACAATTATTTTTGTAGCCCTGACAAATACTTTAATTTCCTTTATTGATAATTTACCCCTGCAACAGTTTCATCTTAGAATTTATAACTACATTGTTGTATGCTGTTTTGCTTAAAAATGGATTAAAGTATCCATGGGCCTCAGCTTTCTCATCTGTAAGATGAGAGTTGATTGAATTAGATGATTTTCAAAGTCCCTTCCAACTGTAAATCTATGATCCTGTGATTTCTTTCATAAACGGCTTTTTGTAGAAAGGCTTTATTATGAAAAAAAGTTCTGCATTTGGAGTCAGGAGACCTGTTTGTGTCATTATTCTAATGTCTCACTGGGAGGATGGATATGCAAAGGAGCCTCAGTTTTTTTATGTAAAATAAGAATTTCCATGAGGAAAAGTATAGATCTGAAAACGCTATGTATGTGAGTTATTATTTGTAGATGTATATAAACAATATTTAATTAGTCATCTTAGTGTGTTTAAGAACCAAGATTTTATAGATGAAGTTCATATTTTTAACAATCTAATAAGTAAGTTAAATACATCTAATTTTGTTTTTGAAGTTATGATACATTTCAAAAATCATAATTATCCAATTGCCTGTTTTAAGGTGCTTCCAAAATTATATCATTAAACTTGCTAAATTCTTCAAAATAAAAATGCTCTTTTGAGTGTAAAATACTAGATTTGCCTTTGCATTTTTGATGTGACTAATTATTTGACTTATAAAGGTGAGGAAAATAGGTGTTATAAATAGGTAATATGTTAGTAATAAAACCTCATTTTAAAGTTTTAACTACACAGCAGCTTCAGACTAATTTAAGTTTTAAACTCTGAATCCTGTGATCCTAAGTCAAAAACTTGAAACTTCTCATATTGCTTGTAAAGAACTAAATAAACAAAAAACAAATTTTAATTTCCCTCTTCCTCCCTCAAAAAATACTACAATACTACTGTTCATATACTGTAAAGAACTGAAAGAATATTTCATTTAGTAGTATCTATCCATGTATGTTGCTTTTGTGATTTCAAATGTGATTCTACATTTTAGTTATTTTAAGTTCTGTACTTTGTGTGGCTGTAACAATTCATGGTAAAGTCAGTAAATTTCATTAAATTTCAGAGGTTAAAAATTTATAACACATTCTCATGACAGAATCATCTATTGAAATTCTAAAATTTATTAACTGAATTTGCATATAACTCAAAATAAATTAGTTTTCCTCTCCCTTCCCTCACCTTTTAAATAGTAAATATTAGATAGCTTTCAATTGTTTAATTCTTTAGTTTTAAGATCAGGAAGGTTAGTCTACATGAGTGGATTGATCTTTTTTTATTTTATGAATGAGTTGAAATGAGTCATAAATACATATATTTATGAGTCAACTGTGCACATATGTTAATAAGTTACCTACATTTGTCACAAAATGATTCTAAAATACATAATTTCTGACACATTTTAAAAATGTTTCAGATGTTATTATTGGTCACTAAGCAAAACATCCTTCAATGTATTTTTTTAAATCCTGCTTCAGTTTGGTTTTTATATTCATACATATGTTTCAAGGGCTGCTATATGGGAGGGATTGATCTTTGAATTTGGTTCATTTTCATTACAATTTCTAGAAGTTGCCCAAAAACATACTTTGGACTTTAGTCTTTAAAGTATAAAAGAGCATAGTTATCATGTGAACATGACAACTAAAAAAGGGATAGTTGTTTGAGTTCTAAAGTACATTAGCCAGTCCACTACTGAGAAAATATAACTTTTACCAAACTAAAATGTCCTTTACATAATTGAGAACTTTCAGAATTATTTTTTCTGTTGATTATTCAATTCTTGCTCCTTGCATATTATTAAGACATAAAAGAAGATATAATGGGAAGAATGTACAGAGTTAAAGTACTTTTGTAAGCATCAGGCCTGTCAGAATATCGTCTCAATTTTTTTTATGGGGGTTTTTGTTTTTGAAAGTTTTTTTTTGGTGTGTGTGTTTTGTTTTTTTGCCTGAAATAAAATTAAATTACAGAGTCCATCTTCAGAGAAGAACTGAAAATAGTTATTTGGGGGTAAAGTAATTTGGTCTATGGTTGGGTTTTTTTTTTCTTCCATTTTTCACACAATTTTAAATACATGTCACTGATGATAAATTTTGTGCAACAAACTACATATTCCCCAGAAATACCAACACTTCTACTGATATTTTTTTAAACTTAGAAATTTTGCTTTTCATAAGATTCTGAAAGTTTCATTTCAGGTTCATAATTTATAGTACCTGTTTAAGTAATATACAATAAAAAGAGAAAAGTACTAAAATGGACTTTGGATGCTTTAACCATGAAGGAAAGTTCATTTCTATTTTAACTTTTGCCCCAACACTTGACAGGGCAATGTCTTTTTACAAGGTTAGTTAAGCAATAATAATCTACAGTGTACCCATTGGGTAAATATTATGATTAAAATTGGGCACTGCATGTATTTTTAAAGGATTCAGCCATTGTTTACTAAAGATTTAGTAATTAATTTTTAAAAGTTTTTTAATGAAAAGTATATTGATATTTAATTTTTTAAAAATCAATATAGATGAGCTTTTTCTTATCTTGGGTACAGATAAGACATTTAAACCATAACTTCTCTTTTCTATTTTTAAAAAGAGGAAATGAAATCCCCAGACTAGTTCCTTTGTGGAAGAAGCCATAGGTAATCTCAGATAGTTATATTTAGCCTTTGAATGACATACAGGGGAATTCTTCATTCGGGTCATAATGCCTTTTATTTTTATCTCTTCTAACTCAGTCTTTTCTTTTTCCTTACTACAGTGGTATCAGAAATAGTGATTCTTGAACTTAAGAGGAAATATTCATACAGTCTTAGATCTGGATAGAATCTTAGAGAAGTTTCACAGATGAGGAAATTGAGGCCTTGAAAGGCTGAATGACTTGTCCAACGTCTCATCTTGTGAGTGGCAGAGCTAGTAGGATTTAAACTCAAATGGTAACCCCAATCAGTATTCCAAATGATACCTTTGTGGGAGTGTTTACATACAAAAAGGATCATTCATTTATTTGGTAAATTTGGATTTTATCTGGATCTGGGTAGAAATAATTAGTTCTACACT
This sequence comes from Myrmecobius fasciatus, assembly GCA_023553655.1. Classification (NCBI taxonomy): domain Eukaryota; kingdom Metazoa; phylum Chordata; class Mammalia; order Dasyuromorphia; family Myrmecobiidae; genus Myrmecobius; species Myrmecobius fasciatus. The sequence continues at coordinate 277,491 of JAJPUD010000377.1, read as the reverse complement.
CAACAAACTGATAAGCACATTATCTAACATTTTTGAAGTATTGTAAAATACTTTAACTTTCATCAAAGGGGAGATTTGTTTTTTTTTTTACCTGAAAGCTAAACATTCAGATTCATATTTTGGTTTTAGGTAAATATATTAACTTTGATTAAATTGCTAAATTAAATTGCTAAATAAAGGAATTATTTCTTTTTCTAAAAAAATATGTTATTGTTTTTTTCACAAGGCAGCAAAATCACAAGACTCAGCTTCAATTCATGTAGGTCTTTACAGGCTTTTCTGAAATCAGCCTGCTCTTTATTTCTTATAGAACAATAACATTCCATTACCTTCATCACTTATTCAGCCATTCCCCAAATAATGGGCATCCACTCAATTTCTAGTTTCTTTCTACTACAAAAAGAGCTGTTGCAAACATTTTTACACATATGGATCCTTTAAAAAAAAACAGTATTTCATTTAAAAAATAAGTTAGTATATGCCCTGCAGGAATCTTTATGTCCAATATAATAGTCTTCTATTTTTATTTGATTTTGATGCTACTGCTTTAAGCAACAATATTAACACTGTATATTGAAAAGGGTGTTGACCTGCATTCAAAGAGGGAGTTTCCTCATCTGGGAATTTCTTAAATCAGTGAAATTCTAGGTCCAGTTCCTTTTCCTTGTTTTATCCAACACATATACTTTTTTTTTCATACCAAAGGAGAAGATTAACTTATTCCTTTTGTTGAGAAGAGTAAAATTTATCAATGTTCATCCTAAGCACTATTAATGAATTTTACTGTCCTTAGATTTCCCTAGACAAGAACTAACCATTTTACATTCTGAGATTAAAAGGTGCTACACTGTTTCAGACATTAGGACAAAGTTGTTAACTTTTAAGGTCCCAGAAACGTTATAGAACAGGGCTGTTTAAGATTCTATATTACTATATATTTTTTCTTCCTTCCCTATCTCTGTCCTCTTCTCATTCTTTCTCTTTCCTTTTTTTTCCTTCCTTGTTTTCACCCTCCTCCCACCCCCAAATACATGTAAATACATGTATATGTGTATATAGTTATACCATATCTAGAATAGTATTATTGAAGTTTTTTGTTTTGCATTAAAAATACTATAGTGACATCTTTTCTTGCAACATACACAATTAATACATTGTAGCATGTATGTTAAACATTAAGTTTCTTTTGTGATCGGTTTTAAAAAAATTCTTTTTATAAGCGTTAAATTTTGGAAAATTGATAGGATATAGTTTTTACCTTGGAGGTACTTTTTGTTTTAAATGATACTATATGTTTCTATATTTTAGATGAATTTCAAAATTTATTTTTTCTGTTGACAAACTTTGATATGATTTTGCTATACCTGGAACTGAATTAAAGAATTTGGTTTTTTTTAGTTGAATAATTTCTGTTCACTCAATGAATTATTAATAAAGAAATGCAATTTTATTTGTCCCTTGTCTCTCTTTTTAAAAGAATTATCTAAATTTATAAAGTGTGCTACCATAAATTAAAAATGAAACTATTCTTCAACATGTATTACCATTTAAGATTTGTTTTTCCTTCTAGACTCTTTACTTTGTTTATCCCCCAAAGGCCATACTTTTCCTCATTGTCCTTTTCCCTTAGTACTATTCTAAACTTGTTTCAGATATCATCTTTGGCAGGCATTGACAATCTGCAAAAAGTTTGGTGTGCCAGGTTTTAGTTGTCACACTCCTATTCTCAATTGGTCACACCCTTACTGAAGGAGTAATGTTAGAGGATTCTAAAAGGCATACAACTTCTGTTGACCCCGAAAGCACAGAGTTGTCACAGATTGTCTCTAAATAGTACTGACTGTTCTGGGCCTTTCGTAACCTGACTACAGGTATAAGACACTAAAAGAAACATATATTGTAATGTTGTGCATCTACCCACAGAATCTTGGAGCCAGCATCACATATATCAGCAATGGTTGTATTGCCTTTTCCCCTTAATATATAGTAACTGGCTGTTGTATACTCCACTCTTGAAATAGTTGCTACATCCATAATTTTGGAGCTCTACTTTGCCCTCTCCTTTGTGGTGCTAACATCAATACCTTACTTTCTGTTATGCACTTGTAAGGTAGAATTCGCATGCTAATTTTTTTAGTAGACAGATAAACATATGCTCTTTCTGAGGAATGTGTAGTAATTATACTCATGGGAGAGTAGGTGTGAGGGAAGGGTATGCAACTAAAACTGATTCTCTTCAAATATTATTATGGTGCCAGTTGGTCAGTACATCCCTAAAAATTAACCTATTTATCTTCTATAATATATTCAGTAATTTTGAATTCCACTAAGATGTCAACATGTATTCATTTTTTATTTTAGTTTAGTGGGTTGGTTTTTTTTTGTTTTGTTTTGTTTTTGTTTTTGTGTTTGTTTTTGTTTTTCTGAGACTTCTGAATATCTGTTGGTGAAATTGTGGTCCTTTACCAAACTTCTTAGATTGTATTCTATTAGATAGATACAGTGTCTCACTTTACACAGTTAAAAAGAAGACAGCAGATAGAGTACTTTGAATTTAAGTTAGAGTTTCTAATCTAGGAGTCAGAAACAATTTTTGGTGCTAATTTTGCTATAAACTTGAACCAGTATTTTTCAATATCTTCTTCATTTGGAGTATGGTAACATTTAAATAGAAATGATATATTATCACTTTTATATCATACACTATTTACTATTTTCTTGTTGAAATCTTTATTCAGGTAAATCTTGTATTTTTATGTATAATTCCATTTTTCTTAAACCAAATCTAAAAATGAAAAAGTTTATATTGAGTGATAAATTTGTTGAAACAATACAGTTTTTAAAAATTATACTTGTTCTACAAATGAAAAAGGCATATAAATGTATTAGCTATTTCACTCTAGGGACTTTAAATTGAATACCAGTTATATTGAATTTATTTATTTTAAAATGTTATTATAAGTACTTTTCTGATAGTCATAAAAGAAAAACATATTTTTGTACCAGATCATTGTGGGCAAAAATTCATCTTAGTTTTCCCTTTTGTGTGTTATAAAGATAGTTATCTAATAGGATTAGCCACCTATTTCTTAACCATATCCTCAATGGGACTGTGAAATAAATCATCATAGAATCTTACCTACTGATGTTCATTTAGCATAGGCACCAGAAAACAATTATCTGTCCCTGCTGCATCTTTCTAGACTCCCAAGAGCAAAGAGCTAATTGTTTAGGGAGAGATGTGGAATTCTTCCCTCTAATGACAGATAATCTCAATAGATATTACAAGTTAGCCAGAGTGGTAAGTTTAAAACAAATTGTATAATTGTTTCTTTAGGTATGTGAAATACAACTTTTAACCATTTGTTAAATGTAGAAATTAAATTATACATATGTATATATATATATATATGCATAACATACACCTGCTTTATTAATTGCTTACATTTTGTGTTGGAAAAAGCATGGTATAATGGGAAGAGCTAGAATTATTCATAAAGAAGACTTCATTTCAAATACAGCCTTTAATTTTAGTTGTGTGACTGTAGGCAGGATATTCAACTTTTGTACCTTAGGCAACCCCTAGTATTTATCTGCTAAGTCATAGCCAAGGTTTCAGTCTAGCTATATTTGTAAAGGGATTCCTATGTTGAGAATTCTTAACTTCCCCCCCACCTTTTTTGTCATGAACATCTTTGGCGATTTATTGGAATTTGCAGATGTTTCTTAGAATAATATTTTCAAAATGCATAGAATTTCAAAGGAGTTACATTGAAATAGTTATCAAAATCTTTTTTTTTAAATCTATATACCTCAGAATAAGAACTTCTTTTTCTGCATCATAGTGAGAGCTCCTCAGCTGGGGAAATTACAGATCCTTAGTATCTATATTACTGATATGTGTACATGTGCATTTATATTCATATCTAAGTTTTATGTATCTTATGAATATAGAATGTAACAGGAATTCATGCTTAAGAAGCTCATGACATTTTAGAGCATATTTCTAGGCAAAAATTAGTTGGGAAATTTATTAAATTGTACTTTTCACAATGGGTAAATTGTATAGTATCAAAAAGTAGTATTTAAAGGATAGTAAATGATTGTCCTATCTTAAAGAAGATGTAATTGGGTAGGAATAGGAAAATTCAAAAAACTTGATGACACAAATTAAACAATTTTAAGTTTTTGGAACAAACAAGGGCAAATCAAATTTAGTTCTATTATTGGATCAATTTTCAGAATTTAAATATTTATACTCATAATGCATTGAACAAAGAATATAATCATTGATTCCCCTACATTTTTTGGTCTCTGCTATGCACTTTTAAATTTTTAGTTTAATTATTTTATCTCCCTTTCTCCCCACTCTGTACTAGATAGAGCTCCATTAGACACAGAAGTATGTTTGTTTATAGGTAAAACCATACTACACATTATTTATCATTTCTCTTGAGGAAGATAGCATCTTTCATCTTAGGTTCTTTATCATTGATTTGAATATTTAAATACTTAAAATAACTTAGTTGCTCATAGTTGTTCTTTGAGTAATATTGCTATTACTGTATAGAGTGTTCTGTTGGTTCTACTCATTTCACTTTGTCATTATTTCATGCAAAAAAAGCTATGTGTTTCCATAATCATGTGTTTTATTTGCTATAATGCAATCCTTGTATTTGGAAGAGGAAGTTTAATTATTCTGTGGGTATTTATTTTGGTTAATGTTTGCTAAGTAGTTATTGTGGAAAAAACTTGAACTTAATAACTTCCCTAACTATAAGAGCCAATCTGTTAACTATTGAAATTCATTTGTGAGATATTTTTAAAATGAGAATTTATTAAATCTATTATTGAACTGATGATTTTATTTGAATATGGAATTTCAAAAGAAAAACTCTTTAGATTCAAATCCTCTTACACTATGATTTGTAATCTTGGGTAGTTTACCAGCAACATTTATTAGGAGTTTACTATTTATAGAGGGCTGTGTTAGAAAACAAAAATTTTAAAAATCCTTAGATTTTGCAGTCTAGTAAGGAGAGGTGATATGACATTCAATTAAGATAAATTTAGAATAAGCATGGTATGATGAAAAGATTGCTGGGTTCAAATCCTAGCTTTGTCACCTAATACCTTTGTGATCTTGGGCAAGTCACTTGATATCCCTGGACCTCATTTTCTGAAATTGTAAATTAAAAAAGAGGAGCTAGATCATCTTCAGTGTCCCTTTCACTACTAAATCTCTGATTCTGTGGTATTTGCCTGTTATGGAAAGTCTAAGGGGCAGAGGATATGCTACACATTGGGGGAATCTGAAATGGCTTCATGGTGATGATATTTTACCTGGGGCTTAAAAGATAGGTAAATTTTTGGTGGTATTTCAGGTCAGGAAAGTATATTCCAACCATAAAGAGTAACAAGATATGAGACAGAAAAGCAGGATAACATGTGATAAGTATGGAGAGGAGGGCATCTGGTAAGTTTCTTTGAATGGAACAGTAGTGCATGTGGAAAACAGTAGTATGAGATCAGGTTGAAAAGGTACAATAGGGCAAGATTGTGAGAGGCCTTGAATGCTAAGCCTGAATAATTTGATTTTTATTTGTTGGGCAACAGTTTTTATTACAGGAGTAACATTAATTCAACAATCATTTGCTAAAGGGCTTACTATGTGCAAAAAACTATGCCAGTTACTCATGATGTAAAGGGGAAAAAATACTCTCTGTTTAAATGAGGTCCTATTCTATGTGGTGGTTAAAAGGAGAGAGAAACCAACAAAAAACAAAAATAACTGTAGTACTAGGAAATTTGAGGAGGGAGAGAATATTAGTGACTGGGAAGTCTTCATGAAGTAAGCAGCACCTGAACTGAAGCTTGAAAAATCCTTTGGTTTTCTCACACTGTTTTCTCTTGACTCTTCTCCTGTTTAGAAAGTCCCTATTCTTTAATTTGCTGATTCATCTTTCTCCTTATTTTTTCTAAATCTGAGTGAGAGGCTTGGGTATTTCCCAAGATACAGGGCTGGGGATTCTGTATGTACACATATGCACACACATCAAAGCATCTAAGTAGTTCAGTGGATAGAGCTCTGGGTCTGAATTCAGGAAAATTCGAGTTCAAATGTGGTCCCAAAAATTTTATTAAAAAAACATGTGACCCTGGCTCTCTTCAACAATGATATGTTTCAAACCACCTCCAATTGTTCACTGAAGAAAGCCATATACACCCAGGGAGAGGGATGCGAAATGTGGACCACAACATAACATTCTCATACTCCTTGATTGATGTTCGCTTACATTGTGTTTCCTTTATCTGATATATCATTTGTGTAGATAAGATTTTTCTTGCACAACAAAGATAAGTTTGGAAATATGTATACATATATTCGATTTGCCAATATTTTAACATAATTAACATGTAGTGGATATCCTGCCATCTAGGGGAGGGGTGGGGAAGTTGGGGGGAAAAATTTCTAATGGAAAGCTATGTAAGTGTTATTGTTGAAGAATTACCCACACATATGTTATGCAAATAAAATAAAATTTAAAAAAAGATTAAAAAAAAAACATGTGACCCTGGACAACTCATTTAATTTCTGTTTCCTTCAATTTCTTCATCTATTTAATGAAGATGGTAATAGCACATATCTCCCAGGATAGTTGGTGAAGATCAGATGAGAAAATATATATAAAATGCTTAGCCTATTATCTGGCATATATTAACCATTATATAAAAGTTAGCAGTTATTAATTGAATTCCAGTCTTGCATCTCCCAACTGCACTTCTGATATTGGTATTTGTCAGTGCTTCAACCTGAATATATCCAAAACTCATTTTTTCCAACCTGCCTCTTTTTACAATCTCTTTATTATTGTTGGTGATAATATCATACTTTCAGGTAACCAAAGTCAAAAAAAATCTCTTAAGTCATCTTTGACTCTTCTTTCTTTTTCATCTCTCACACCTATTTGGTTGTAAACATCCTATATATAATTCCTCCATTGTATTATTCCCATCTGTTCCCTTCTTTCAACACACTGTCATCATCCTATTTCTAGCCCTCCTCACATCCTGCTTTGATGACTAGAATAGTATCAGAACTAGTCTTTCCTACCACTCTTCATCTTCCACACAGCTGCCAAAATAATCTTACTAATATGCAGATCTGATCATGTCATTCTCCTACTCAGTAGGAGGAAACATAAACTTCTTTGTCAAGCACTTATAAGCTCTCTCCAACTACTTTATTTTAAATTATGTCTGTTTGCACATTCAGCCAAACTGTACCTCTCATTGTCTCTCTACCTCATTTAACTTCTCTCAAGTCTACGCACATATGTACAGCCCCTTTTCCTATGCCTAGAATGCTCTCATCTCTATATCTAACACTTGTTGTGCTTAATATGGTTCCTGGCACATAGCAACTGATTAATAAAAGCTTGTTGATTTAACTTTACTTATTGAAGTCCTTTTCTTTCAAGGACCAGCTCAGGTGCTACTTTTGGGTCCTTCCACATGGCAATGTTCTCTTCCTCAGATTTTTTTAAGAAGACTTTAGAATACTCTTCTCTATCACTTTATATCATGCACAGTACATATTTGTGTATATTATGCTTGATAATAGTCTAAGCTCCTTGAGGATAAAGACAAAGTTTTCTATCTTCATTTTTCTATCTCACTTGTCTCTATAACTTCCTATACAAGTAGATATTTAGAAAACATTAAATATACATGAGAATGAGCATATAAAATTAATTTTTATGTACTACAGAAAAATCAAATTCAATCAAAATCTGATTTAAAAGATCAGAATGCAAACTTAAAATATTTGGTAGAAAATACTTAATCATGATGTTTTGGAATAGCTTTTTCTACACTTTAAATATTGAGTCAATAGATTATTTGGGAGGCAAACTTGTTAAGAAGACAAGTTGTTAGAGAAACCCAATTCATAGAAACAATTAAACAGATTAGGAGTAGTGTGTGCTTTCTTTAAAAAAAAAATGCAAAATGTAAACATTTTCTTAGGAAAATTTCCAGAGCAAATTAAGTGTCCAAAGTGTGATTTTTTTTTGGGGGGGGGGGGGGAGGTTGGCGCTATACTTGATCTGTAATTAGTTACAGCTGTAGGAAAAAAAATTGACTTTAGATTTCAGGATTGGAAATACCAGTTTAGGGTTCTTAGAAAAGTGACATTTTACATGTGGTTTCTATTTTTTTGCTTTAGTTTTTCTTTTGAATTGATTATTTGTATTAAAATTTATGTTAACTATATTTTAGCATGTTTTAACATATATTGGATTGCTTACCATCTGGGGAGGGGGGAAGAGGAGAAAATCTGAAACACAAGGCTATGCAAGGGTCAATGTTGTCAAATTATCCATGCATATGTTTTGAAAATAAAAAGCTTTATTTAAAAAAAAACTGTTAAAATTTAGTTGATTGTAGCCAATCATAAGTAGCTCTAGTTTTAGATTTGTAGGCCTTTTTGAAAATACTTTTTTTTTCATGAAAACATATCACTTAATCCTTCCTTTTAAGAAATTCTATGGGGGCAGCTAGGTGGCATTGTAGACAGAGCACCAGCCCTGAAGTCAGGGAGACCCGAGTTCAAATTTGTTAACATTTCCTAGCTGTGTTACCCCGGGCAAGTCACTTAACCCCAGTTGTATCACTTTAAAAAAAAAAAAGAAGAAGAAAAGGAAAAAAAGAAATTCTAGGTTGGGGGGGTGGGCAAAGGGGGTGAAAATTAAAACAAAAGGTTTTGCAAGGATTAATGTCAAAGAATTATTCATGCATATGTTTTGAAAAATAAAAAGCTTTAATAAATTTTAAATTTTGATAAAATTTTAAAAAGAGAGAGAACACAGTCATCCCTTCCACATCTTGAGTGTTAGGGACATGGCACCCCCACATTCTGGAAAATCTGCATAAAATTTTTTTCCTCCCTTAATATCAGAGAAGAGGTCTGAATTATGGCATTAAAAGATAAGATATATTGTTATTATACAGTACTATCCATATGTCTAATGCATTTCTGAGCTTCTAAACTTTTTCTGTGTCATCTGTTGGCCTTCCCATATCTTTGGCTTCTGCAAAACTCCCCCAAAAATTCTCATCTAATTTCTTAGGCTGATCCGTGATATAGCAAAACCATGATGGGGAAAGTTGTGATTTGGGAAGAATAACTGTATTCTTCTTTTTTTTTAACTTTTTATTTGCAAAACATATGTATAGGTAATTGTTCAACATTGACCCTTACAAAGCTTTCTGTTACAAAATTTTCCCCCCTACTCCCACCCCTCCCCTAGATGGCAGGAAATCCACTACATGTTAATTATGTTAAAATACTTGACAAATCGAATATATATATATATATGTATATATACATATATACACACATATTTCCACACTTATCATTGTTGTGCAAGAAAAATCTTGTCTACAAAAAAAAATCTGAGAAAGGAAACACAATGCAAGCAAACATCAATAGAGAGCATGGAAATGTTATAACTGTACTCTTAAAAAAGAAAATGATCATTATGTCATTTTGAAAAACAAGGACATTTTTGTAACTTTTATAAAAAAAGAAATTGTTTTTCTGTTACTTTAAAAGTAATTGTACCTACTATAAAATTTAATTTATGACATTGTAAATTGGTCTATAAACAAGAAATGAAGGAAAACATTAATCTTTATTAACAGATTCCCTACATTTTCTGGTATAACTATACCAAGTAATTTGATTAATTTTTAAAATACATTTACTTGTGTAGCAGTGGTGAAGAAGGTACAGATAGGGTTTTTTCAACTACTTCTATTTGATTCTCATATTACCTACTTATCACCCAGATGAATATCAAAACTTCTGTGATTTTCTTTATTTTTTCCCCCACTCCTGTAGTTCCGAATCAAAGAAAGCACTTTTGGCAAAAACACCTTACTTTAATCTCTATGGCTATCTTTTCTCTAGGGATATTTCCCTCTGAGTTGCCTCCTCTCAACTTCATTTCCAGTAAGTTCCCTGGGATTGGGAAAAGCCTGAGGTTAATACGGTTTATAAATGTATAAAACAAATATAAGTAAATAGACTTTCCTTTTAATTAGAAAGAAAAGGTTCAGGTTTTTTTTTTTTTTGTGAAAGAGCCCTTGAATTGAAAAGAGATGTGGAATTACTTCCTTGAGGTCCAGGGATTTTAGCAATGAAACATCTGCCAAAAATCAATGACGTCCAATTAATTGACCCAATCAGCTTTACTTCTGATGAACAGGCCTCTTTAAAACATTTGCTTCTGCTTGCTCAAATAATCTTAAACTTTAGATGGTTTATCATAGCTTCCTTTTTTTCTGCTCCATGAGTTTTCTATTCTTCATCTCAGGAGCTGATTCTTTTTGAGCTTGTCTCCTGGATTTAGTGAATTGACTTTTAAAGATCATTTGGAGCTGTGGCCTATCACCCTGTCAGATTTGTCTCATTTTTGATTCATTCAAACCAATTCAGCCCTTAGGGAGGGATCACTTGGTGTGTCTGCATCTGTTACAGTTAATTAGACTCATTGTTGGCATTGTTTCTGCTATGAAGGTCTTGGGTCTTGGGCTTTCAAGGATTATTCCCAACTACTTATACTTTAATAGCACAATGACTGTGATCTCATTGACATTGGTACTTCCTCAAATAGTGAAGTTTGCAAGTCATTCATACCTTTTCATCCTCTTTGATTATGGTTCATATTTTCTCATAAATTTTCATAGAGGATCTCTCGAGAGGCCTTCCTACAGATCATTTAACTTTTTGTGGACACTAATACAGCATTCTTTCTTTACCCTTGTATTATTACTAGCCAGCCTCTTTTTCTTATCACATAGTTCCAAAATGATCTATTTTATATAAATTTGAATGTGAATTGTTGGGAATAATATGCTGCAAACCACTTATACCTTTTGTATTTTTAAATTACTTTTGGAGTTTTAGTTTTGGAGTTTTAGGAGTTGGTTGGAGGCATAAGAAGTATTAAAATTCTCCTGTACATGTGCTTTCCAAATAGGTGATTTTGGGGGGAGGAGATACCAGTAGCAACCAGAGAGAAATAAATAGCTACTCACAAGTGGCAAGGGGAAGGGACCAAGCATTTATGAAAAACCTATCATGTGCCAGGTACTATACTAAATGCTTTACAAATATTAGATCATTTAGTCCTTATAACAACCCTGAGAGGGAGGTAATAATTCTATTGTTTTCACTTTAAATTTGATAAAACTGAGGCAGTGAGAGGCTATGGGATTTTTTTGGGGTCATACAGAGTAAGTGTCTGAGACTGCATTTGACCCCAAGTATTTCTTAATCTTAGCCCAGTGCTATTCACTCTGCCACTTAGCTTTTTGGTTCTGCAACTAGGAAAGCATGTAATCACAAATGATTAGGCTGTGGACAGTGAGACTAAGAGCTTTGCTGCAAGATCTATAAAGTTTTCATAAAGATTTTATAATGAATCAATGAAAATCATTGATCAGGCATTTGCTAAGTATCAGACTCTGTGCTGAGAGCTGGTGATAGAAAAACAAAAGTGAAATAGTCCTTACCACGGAGAAACTTAAATCTTTTTTTTTTTTTAATTTTTTTGCTGAGGCAATTGGGGTTAAGTGACTTTGCCCAGGGTCACACAGCTAGGAAGTGTTAAGTGTCTGAGACCACATTTGAATTCAGGTCCTCCTAATTTCGGGGCTGGTGCTCTATCCATTTTACCACCTAGCTGCCCTGGCACTTAAATCTTAATAGTTATGACAACAATATTAGGGAATTGTGGTCAAACAAGGTTGTCTACACTTGGGAAGTCACTGGGATGCAGTTGATTTGACATATCCTTTCCAAAATCAATTGATTATTATTGATTATTATTTCCTGAACAAGAGACTGAAAGGAAAATGGATGGAGTAGTCACATGGTATCTGGAAGGATGGCTGGATGGAATGTGAACTTGTAACCTCTTTTGGGACCAGCTAGATATATTTGGACTAAATATTTTTATTTTTACTTATCAGGACAACTCAGCCTCAGTACAAAAGGTAAATTAAATGGATTAACTTCCCTAGGATATAATCTCTGATATTCTGATCAAAACTCTAGTGTATTGTTTTTCAGTCCTTTCAGACTCTTCTGTACTACTTTGTTTTGCTGTTTTTTTCTTTTGTGGCAAAGATACTAAAGTAGTTTGCCATTTCCTTCTCTAGTTCATTTTACAGGTGAGGAACTAAAGCAAACATTAAGTGATTTGCTTAGGGTCATAAAGCTAGGAAGAGTCTGAGGGAGATTAGAACTCAGCTCTTCCTGACTCCATGTTTGGCACTCTATCCACTGTGCCATCTGTCTTCCTATTTTATCAAGCATTGACATATTATAGTTTTAGTATCATCAGTCATGTTTAAAAAAATAAATAATAGGTGGTATAGAAGATAGAACACTGACCCTGGAGTCAGGAGAATCTTAAGTTCAAATCTGGCCTCAAATACTTGATACTTAATAGTGATGCTGGACAAATCACTTAACCCTGATTGCCTCACCATTTAATATTTTCATTTTCTTCCAATTACATGTGAAAACAATTTTTAACATCATAAAGATGATTTTCAGTATTCATTTTTATAAGATTTTGAGTTCCAATTATTTTTCTGTTTCTCTCTCTTACCTCCTCTCTCCCCATGCTAGCAAACAATATCATATAGGTGATATATGTACATTCATTTTTAACATAGTTTCATATAAATCATTTTGGGAAATAAAAATCAAAAAGGGAAAAATCACAAGAAAGAAAAAAAAACAAAAGAAAAAAAGGTGAAAATAATATGCTTTGATTTGCATTCAGTCTCCATAGTTGTTTCTCTGTATGCAGATTGCATTTTCCAACCAAATTTTATTAGAATTGCTTTGGATTACTGAATTGCTGAAAATAATTGATCATCACACAATTTTCCTGTTGCTGGGTATAATGTTTTCCTGGTTCTGCCCACTTCACTTAGCATCTATTCACATAAATCTTTCCAGGCTTTTCTGAAATCAGCTTCTTCTCATTTCTTATATAACAAATAATATTTCATTACATTCATATACCATAACTTATTCAGCCATTCCTCAGTTGATGGACATCTACTCATTTTCCAGTTCTTTGCTATCACAAAAAGAACTGCTACAACTGTACATGAAAATGGGGGTCCTTCTCCCTCTTTTATGATCTCTTTGGGATATAGACTCAGTAGTAAAACTTCTGGTGCAAAAGATCTGCACAATTTTGTAGTTCCTTGGGCATTGTTCCAAATTACTCTCCAGAATGATTGGATTCTTTCACAACTCTACCAACAATTCATTAGTGTCCCAGTTTTCTCACATCCCTTCCAATGCTTATCATTATCTTTTCCTGTCATTTTAGCCAATCTGATAGGTGTGAGATGGTACCTCAGAGTTTTAATTTGCATTTCTCTACTCAGTGATTTAGAGCATTTTTTCACATAATTATAGATGGCTTTGATTTCTTCATCTGAAAATTGTCTGTTCATATCCTTTAACTGTTTGGTAGATAACATTTTCATCATGGATCTTTTGGAACTGTCTTGGGTCATTATCTTGATTATTGTACCTAAGTCTCACATCCTTACAATATTGTTTATATGTATAATGTTCTCCAGACAATTTTCAGGTGATGAAATTAAAACTATTTGTAGTCATATGAAAAGGTGCTCCAAATCACTATTGATCAGAGAAATGCAAATTAAGACGACTCTGAGGTACCACTATACACCTGTCAGATTGGCTAAAATGATAGGAAAGGATAATGACAGGTGTTGGAGGGGGTGTGGGAAGGCTGGGACACTGATGCATTGTTGGCGGAACTGTGAACGGATCCAGCCATTCTGGAGAGCAATTTGGAGCTATGCTCAAAAAGTTATCAAACTGTGCATACCCTTTGACCCAGCAGCGTTTCTATTGGGCTTATATCCCAAAGAGATCTTAAAGGAGGGAAAGGGCCCCACATGTGCAAGAATGTTTGTGGCAGCTCTTTTTGTAGTGGCTAGAAACTGGAAACTGAATGGATGCCCATCAATTGGAGAATGGCTGAATAAATTATGGTATATGAATGTTATGGAATATTATTGTTCTGTGAGAAACGACCAGCAGGATGATTTCAGAGAGGCCTGGAGAGACTTGCATGAACTGATGCTGAGTGAAATGAGCAGAACCAGGAGATCATTATACATGGCAACAACAATACTATATGATGATCAATTCTGATGGACATGGCTCTCTTCAACAATGAAATGTTTCAAACCAATTCCAATTGTTCAGTGAAGAAAGCCATATACACCCAGAGAGAGGGATATGAAATGTGGACCACAACATATCATTTTCATGCTCTTTATTGATGTTTGCTTGCATTGTGTTTCCTTTTTCTGATTCTTCGTTCTTGTAGATATGATTTTTCCTGCACAAAAATGATGTGTGGAAATAGGTATACATACATTCGATTTGTCAAGTATTTTAACATAATTAACATGTAGTGGATATCCTGCCATCTAGGGGAGTAGGGGGGGGGAATTTGTAACAGAAAGCTTTGTAAGGGTTAATGTTGAAGAATTACCCATACATATGTTTTTCAAATAAAAAGTATTAATAAATTTTTAAAAATGTATAATGTTCTCCTGGTTCTGCTCATTTTTCTTTAATCAGTTCATGTATATCTTTCCAGGTTTTCCTGAAATCATCTTGCTTATCATTTTTTTATATAGCTTAATAGTATTCCATCACAATCACATACCTTAACTTGTTTGGCCATTCCTCCAATCATTGGGCATTCTTTCCATTTCCAATTCTTTGCCACCACACACAAGCACCCCCCCCCAAAAAAAAAAACCCAACCCTTTTCCTTTTTAAAAATTTCTCTTATTTGAATACAGACCCAGTAGTGGTATCGTTGGGTCAAAATGTATGTACAGTTTTGGTCATATTCCAAATTGTTTTCCAGAATGATTGGCTCAGTTCACAACTCTACTGAGAGTGCATTACTGTCTCCTTTCCAACATTTGTCATTTTCTTTTTCTGTCATATTTGCTAATCTGAAAGGTGTGAGATGGTATCTCAGAGTTGTTATAATTTGCATTTCACTGATCAGTAGTAATTTAGGGAATGTTTAAATGTAACTCTTGATAACCTGGATTTCTTATTATGAAAATTGCCTGATCCTGTCCTTTGATCATTTATTAACTGGGTAATGGCTCTTATTTCTATAAATTTGACTCAGTTCTCTGCATATTTTGAGAAAATGAGATCTTTATCAGAAAAACTTATAGAAATTCCCTCCCAGTTTCTTGTTTTGTTTCTCATTTTGGCTGAATTATTTTTATACGTGCAGAACATTTTTAATTTCAGGTAATCAAAATTATCTATTTTGCTTTCCATAATTTACTCTATCTTTTATTTGGTCCTAAACTCTTTCCTTGCCCATAGATCTGACTGGAGCATTTTTCCATGCTCTCCCAATTTACTTAAGACAGCACTCTTTATGTCTAAATCATTTATCTATTTTGACTTTAGTTTTACATATGCTGCAAGATATTGGTCTATGTCTAGATTCTGCCAATCTGCTTTCCACTTTCCCAGCAATTTTTGTTGAATATTGAGTTTTTGTCTCAAAAGCTTGGGTCTCTGGGTTTATCAAATGCTAAATTACTGTGGAAATTTACTATTGTGTATTGTGTTTTTAGCCAATGCCAGATTGTTTTGATGATTACTGTTTTGTAATATAGTTTGAAACCTAGTTTAACTTTTTTTTATTGAAACCCTTGATGTTCTTGAGCTTTTATTCTTTTATATGAATTTTTTTTTCTAGTTGTGTAGAATAATTTTTATGACACTGAATAAGTAAATTAACTTGGGTAGGATTGCCATTTTTATTTGTTTTTTTTTTCTCTCCAAGAGCAATTAGTATTTTTCTAATTGTTTAGATCTGACTTTATTTGCATTAAAAAAAAAGTAATATAATTGTGTTTGTATAATTCCTGAGTTTATCTGTAGTTATTTTAAATGGAATTTCTCTTTCTATTTCCTTCTCCTGGGTTTTGTTGATTTTATTTTATATCCTGAAATTTTGCTGAAGTTGTTCATTGTTTTGAGTAGTTTTTTAATTGATTTATATCATCTGCAGACAGTAATAGTTATGTTTCCTCATGACTATTTTTATTCCTTAAATTTCTTTTTTTCTTGTCTTAGTGTTATGGTGAGCATTTCTAAATCAGTATTAAATAATAGTGGTAATAAAGAATATACTGACTTTACATCTAATCTTATTGGGAAGTCTTCATTTGGTTGTATGGTTTTCCTGCTCTAATAACATGATCAGTTCTGTAAAAGTGTCATGTACAGCTGAGAAAAAAAATATATTCCTTTGCATCCCTATTCAATTTTCTCCAGCAGTCTATCATATCAAACTTTTATAAGATAATATTCATTTCCTTAATTTCTTCCTTATTTATTTTATGGTTAGTTGTATTTAGCTCTGAGAGGGGAAAGTTGAGATCCCCTACAAGTATAGTTTCACTTATTTCCTCCTATAACTCATTTAACTTTTCTTTTAATATATGTTTAGTTTTGATATCACTTTATTATACTGTTCCTTTTAGCAATCTGTTTATTCTTTTTAATTAGATCTATTTTTGCTTTTGTTTTATTTGAGATCATGATTGTTACCCTTGTCTTTTATACTTCATCTGAACTGTAATATGTTTTGCTCCAGCCCTTTATTTTAACTTTATATGTGTCTCTCAGCTTCAGATATGTTTTTTGTTAACAACATGTTTTTGGATTCTGAGTTCTAATCCATTATGATATCTACTTCCATTTTATGAGTGAGTTCATCCCATTCATGTTCACTATTATGATTATTAACTGTGCATTTCTTTCCATTTTATTTCTTCTGTTTATCTTTCTGTTTTTCCATCTTGTTCCTCTTCTAAAGTTTTTGCTTCTGATTCCTGTCTTCTTTTGTCTGCCCTCCTTTTTATTATTCCCTCCCATTCTTCTTCTTCCTTTCACTCTTTTATTGGCTAAAAGAGATTTCTATTAACAGTTGCATGAGTATGAATGTATGTATTATGGCTGTATGGATGGATGAATCTGGCTAGCTATTTTTTTCCCTCTTTGAATCAATTTAGATGTGAGTGAGATTCAAACATTGCCCACTCCACACACACCCTTCCCCCCATCCCAAATTCCATTGTAAAAGTTTTTCCTTGTGTACCTCTTTCATGTGAGATGATTTTCTCCATTCTTCCTCTCCTTTACTCCTATCCATTTTTTAATATTAATTCAACATAATTGACTCATTCCTGCATCTTCCTTCTATATAGAATTTTTCTAACTGCCCTAATCATAGTAAAGTTTTTAGAAGATAAATGTATCATCTTCTCATATAGAAAGTAGTTTAACCTTATTGAATCCCTTATGATTTATCTTTTTCGTTTGCATTTTTGTGCCTCTCTTGTTTCTCATATTTGAAAATCAGTTTCCATTTTGGGATCTCTTTCAAGTGATGATTGGTGGGTTCTTTCTATTCTTATTTAGTCCTTTAGTCCTAATACATCAGGGCAATTTTCCTTTATAATTTCTTGAAATATGTCTATAATCATTCTTTGATCATGATTTTCTAGCAATAAAATAATTTTTACATGATCTCTTCCTGATCTATTTTTCAGATCAATTATTTTCTCAATGAAATATTTTTTCCTATTGTTCATTCTTTTGGCTTTTTTTGTTGCTTCTTGACGTCTCATGGAGCATTATTTTCTGCTTTCCCAATTCTAATTTTTAAGGAACTTTTTTCGGTAAGATTTTGTAACTTCTTTCTTCATTTGGCCATTTCTGTTTTTTTAAGGAGTTCTTTTTTTCAGTGAATATTTGTGCCTCTTTCCACTTGACCAATTCTGTTTTTGAGGTGTTCTTTTCTTCAGTATTTTTGTACCTTTTTACCAAGCTGATGTTTTTTCTTCATCTAATTTTCCCTCTACCACTGTTTTATTTTGAAAATAAAATTTTATCTCTTCTAGGAATTTTTGTTAGGCTTGTGTCCTGTTCATACTTTTCTTTGAGACTTTGCTTGTCAATGTTTTGACTTCATTGCCTTCTTCTGAGTTTGTTTCTTGATCTTTTCATCATATTAGCTTTCTGTGGTCAGATCCTTTTTTTGTTGTATGCTCATTTTCCCATCCTAATTCTTAATTTGGAACTTTGTTAATATTGAATTCTGTTCCCAACAATTGTGTAGAGGGGCTCTGTCTCAGGCTTTAAGGTTTGTTGTTGTTATTGTTGTTTTTGCATTATTGTTTTCAGAAGTAGTTCTGGTATTTCAAAAGTTTTCAGTGCTTACAAGGTGTTATGATCCAGGAGGAGATGTGATCACTTCTTTCTCAGTCTGCAATCTGGTTCTTATTTAAGAAGGGCCTCATGACCTCTTGGGATTATAATCCTTATCATTCCTTAGGACCCCTTCTCCCTCGGAATCAGAAATAATGCTATTCTTCAGAGTTCCTGATCTCTTGGGGCCAGAAGTAATACTGCCTTTTAGGGATTCTATTTCCTTTTGACTGAAAGTGCTCTTCTCTGCCCTTGAGCCAGATTCAGAAGTGGATATAGTTAATAGACTTGCCAAACAGTTGCCCCTCAGGGTTGTTGATCACTCTTGTCCATAAATGCTCCTCTGTGCCCTTGAACTATGATCCAGAAATGGATATAAGCAATGGAATCACCAAACAGCATTTGTCCTCTAGCTATCCAGTGCTAGCACAGAAGTACCCTGCAATCTCTTTCTGTACAGTTGCTGAGTCCCCTTATCATTCACTATTTAGTCTCATGAGTGGTGTTTCATCCATGTGAGCTCTGAGACAGCTTCTTTTTCTGACCTATGTTGTTTTGGGTTGGAAGAATGCCTTACTCTGATCTTTTGTTGGCTCTGCTACTCTAGAATTAGATTTGAGGTGTTATTTTAAAATTGTTTGGAAGGGAATTTTGAGTGAGCTCAGCTGAATGCTTCTTTATTCTGCCATCTTGGTTCTACCCCTTAAAGTCCTGTTTCATAGATTTTTAGAATTTAGAAAGGATTTTAGATGTCATTTAGTTCAACCTCCTCATTTCATAGATTAGTAAAGTCCAAAATGGTGAAAAGATTTGTCCAAGGTCACATAAGTAAGTGGCAAAGCTGGAATTTGAAGACATTTGTTTTTTTCCATATGTTGGTTGATAATGCTCATCAGAATATTTTTTCTATTATGCACTACTCTTACTCTTAAACCATTTTTTCCCAGCATGTTTTGCTTTGCCATCTTTTATTTCCCTTCATATTGAAGTCAGTGAGTATTAATGTACCTCTTGACTTACTTTGTAAGATCTTATTAAGTCTTAGAATTTTATTACCTTCTCATTTTCTGCTATACACTGCAGATACACTTGCAGAGCACAATATAGTTCTGGGGTCAAATATCACTTAAAACACTATCTACATAAATATCAATGTCATATTTCTGAATCTGTTTCTCATCTTTAAAATGGAACTGATACATGTAGTACTTTCTCAAGGGCAAAGTGAAGTGAAAATTTAAAGAACTTTGTAAATCTTTGAAGCATTATATAAATCTCATCTGTGGGTTGTGTGTGTGTGTATGTGTGTGTGTGTGTGTGTGTGTAAATATTGTTTCTTTGCTTGCTTACTTAATTGGAATCTAGGGAAAATGAATAGAATGGTGAGAGTGGTCACACCATAGCCCCAGTCTTTTTCCCTGAGCTTTCCTTACCCCAAAACATGTTTCCACATGTGAAGGTAGTAACTGCTCTGCTCTATACACTAAACATATTTCACTGACACCAAGGCCACTATTCCAGCCATACATCCTTCTTTTGCTATTACTGGACAAGGGAGGATAGAGTTCCAGCCCCTCCTATGTTAATCAACAAGCACTGTGTTTATAATGTTCCAAACTGTGTTAAGCACTGAGGTTTTAAAAAAAAAAAAAAAAAAGAGGGAAAAATGAGGGATTACTGAAAAAAAAAGAGAGAGACTATTCACTGTGAATGTCCTTCATCTCTTTTAACCCCCACTTCAAATCCCATCTATATTTTTCTCCTTTTCTCATAGATCAGTGGTGTAGATTCATAATACATTTATTCCTTATCACCCTGATACTTTTATATCTGTCCTTTAAATTTACTATAAGGCATTCATCCTCCAAATAGGGGGACCTTTCCTTTAGATCACTCAACATTGCAAGAATGTCAGTGGAGCA
The DNA here is from genome assembly GCA_023553655.1 of Myrmecobius fasciatus. Classification (NCBI taxonomy): domain Eukaryota; kingdom Metazoa; phylum Chordata; class Mammalia; order Dasyuromorphia; family Myrmecobiidae; genus Myrmecobius; species Myrmecobius fasciatus. The sequence goes on along the minus strand of JAJPUD010000377.1, from coordinate 257,175 downwards.
CTGAGGCTTGTACAGATTCATTCCTCTATATTGCCCTGTTGCCTATCTAGATTTAAGTGGGTAGCCTGTTAGTCTATCAATATTTTGAAGAAGTACCCCATATGGTACTTAGACTATGAGCTGGGTCCACAGTTGAATGAATAGGAAAGAGAAGGATAGATTTTATTTGGGACACTATAAAATGCTTTCTGTGATCCAGTAGACCCCACAGTACTCCCAAATGAGATAGTATTTGTTAAGGGCCTAGCACTTTGGCATATAGTTAAATGCTTAATAAATGCTTGTTCCCTATCCTTTCCCTTCAGAAAAGTTTAAGGCAAAACTGTTGATATTCCAAATAAGTTGGATGGATATATTTTTATTGATAACCTTTGTTTTTATAGGGTTAGAGATAGGGACTAGACCTCTTCCTTCCTTAGTGTTAGGACCTGCTGAATGAGGAAACTCTTTATCAATGCAACACCTTCTTTACTCTTTAAGTCTTCATAGAGTTGCTTAGAGCACTATAAGGGACTTGTCAAGGATTACATGGTCAGGATGAATCTATGGATGAAACTTAAAGCAGTGTCTTTCTGATACATCCCTGAACTTGGAATCAAGATCTTAATTTGAACCCTACCTCAGGCATTTAATAGCTATATGACCTTGAGCAAGTTACTTAATCTTTCTCAAATTCAGTTTTCTTATCTGTAAAATAGAGATAATGATAGCATCTATCTCACTGAGTTATTATGAAGATCAAATGAGGTAACAAATATAAAGTGTTTTGCAAGCCTTAAAGTTCTATATAGATGCTTCTTATCATTACTTGTCCTGGCTCCAAGATGTGCTCTCTGTTTTTTATACCATATTGTTCTTTTTTTGTTTCATATCACCTTCATTTCTCAATATAGCTCACTCAGGGAATATGTCTTACAATGAAAATGAAAGAAGAAACAATTCAGCACAATTTACTATTATTCAACCAATTCCAACATCATATGAGATATTTCATATCCACTTTTTCCCTAATTCTCCCCAGAAGAGAGGTATATTTTCATATTTCCTTTTTGGAGCTAAGCTTGATCATTTTCATTTCATAGCATTTATTTTTTATTTTGTTATTGTTTCTATTTACATTTGTCTAGCCATTGATTTGTTTTCCTGATTCTGCTTATTTCACTTTGTCAATTTATATATTTTTTATTATTTATATATTTTTTCATTCTTTGGATTATTTCTTATATTATATTAATGTACCAAATTTGTTTCTACTGTTCCCCAGTCTATAAGCTCTTTTTCCAGTTTAAAATCATGAACTTTCTCTTGCAGAAAGTAAGACAAAACTAAGTTTTGCAGGAGATGAAAGTGAAAGAGAAGAGCAAGGGATATAGCCAGTAAAAAGATGTAGAAAAAGGAGATGGAGTCCTATGTGTGAGGAACTGCAAGTAGGCCAATGTAGCTGGACTATAGATAATATGTGCAGAGAATACTGTAAGAAGACTGAAAAGCTAGAACAGGGCTGTGATATGAAGAACTTCAAATACCAAAAAAAGAAGTTTACATTTGATCTTTCATGCAATAAGGAGTCACTAGAGCTCACTGAAAATAGAGGGTGATATAATTAGACATGATTTAGGAATAAATCACTTTGACAGTTGAGTGGAAGATGGATTGGAATAAGAAGAATTTGAGGCTAAGTAATCAACAAGAAGGCTATTTCAGTAGTCTAAGTGTGTTAGGGGAAAGAAAGAGATGTGGATGAAACGTTGTGGAAATAGAAAGGATGAAACTTAATAGATAGAATATATGGAGTAAGTAAGCATGAGGAATTGATGAGTGTTTTGGGCCCTGGGTACCTGGGAAGATGGTTATGGTCTTTGATAGTAGTGAGGAAGTTGGAAAGAAGGAAGGGTTCAGGGAAAATGCACCCAAGTACGTGTGTGTGTGTGTGTGTGTGTTGTGTGTTTCACGAATGTCACATTCTTAGAAATATTTGGTGCAAGAAAAAATTTTCCCAACTGACTACTTCTCTTCATTGGATAACTTGTCTTTTGATATACTTAAATGGAGTTATGATTGTATTGATTTGCATGCTCCTTCCTATGATGGTAGAATACAAATCTATCTGCCCATCCTAAGCTATATCCTCCCACAAGTCTGCTAATGGAATACTAGGGCCTTTCTGCACTTTCTCCTCACATTGCAAGGATACAATTGAAACATTGTTGCCTACTTCTTTTCTCTTTATTGCTCTAAAAATCCTGGGCATGACTGGAGTTGAGTAGGGGAACACTGCTACTCTGCTTGCTGAAGAATAATTCCCCATTTATTCCCTTCTCCCCAGATTATCCTTACAGCATACCTTGGGTCATTTCTGGGCTGACACATAACTGCTGATCATACCTTAAGAGATAACTTTATAGTTTGCAGAAGCCTTCAGCTACACTTGTACAGATCAGCATAGTATCATGAATATAGGGCAAAGAAGTTTGTCTGTCAGTAGGCAGATCCCTTATTCACTGCCTTTTAAGGAAAGAAAGGATCAATGACTTCCTTTGAATTATATAACCAAGATGTGATCCCATTTCCAAGGATTCTATTTCTAAAAAGTATATGAAAGTATGTGAGGGATGGAGTTGAATATGAAACTGTGTCCTACTGCACAGCTCCATCCCATTAAGAAACCTGTTGGTTCTTATGATGGGATGCATATCTCAAGGCCATATAACTTATAAAATATTGGTGTTCAAAAGTTAGATCTTTGTTCCCTGGAGAAGTTTCAGACTATTAAAGAAGCTTTTCAGTTTTGTGAAGTTAATCCAGTCTAATCTCTCCATCTTTCTTTTGAGGTCCATTTGTACAATCAACGACAAGTTTATGAACAAGCTCCATAGGTACAAGCCTTACTTTGGTTAATAAGCATTTGTCATCTTTCCCCCCGCCCCCTCACATGGTGCTCATATCAATTTGCACTAAGTTTATTTTGAGAGATAATTCCAATATCTATATAACTAGTTCTAGTCTTTTTAAAGTTATAGTCACACATCACTACCCTTCGGATATATCCAAATATATGTTCCATAGACATTTCAAACTCACTGTTTCTTGCCCCCACTCCCAAATCTCCTTTATGAGCAGAGATTGTTTTTGCTTTTCTTTTTAATCCTCAATGCACAGCCCAATGCCTGGAACATAGCACTTGTGTAATAAATGTTGACTAATTTGCTGACTAAATGTTATAACCACTTTGATTAGTCCTAAATCTATTCCAAGGCTTGATGCAACCAACATGATATCTTGGGAAAAAAATACCATATGGAGGTTTTTAGAATGGGAGGGAAAGAAATGAAGGGGGAGAGGAATAATAGGGGGAATCCTTTTCAATTTAGATTCTTTACCTTTGGCCAAAATATTTCTTTCTGTTTTATTCCTGGATTAAATTTTGTGATTAGAGGTTCTTTGAACAAGATTATCCCTGTTATTATACCTTTCAATTCTTGAATGATCTTGAGGTAGGAATGGGAAATATCTTACTCAGACAGCTGGCATTTTGCTCTACAAATTAGATGTTTGTTTGGTTTTTGTTTTTGTTTTTGTTTTTTTGTTTTTTTTGTAATACACATAAAATAAACATTTGGACTTTATATTCCCTAAATTCTTCATTCAGCTGTGGCAGTAAAGGTATGTTCTACAGGGGAATATTGCTTGCTCTGAAGCCTTCCTATTCCCTTCTAATATCCTCACCAAGGATGCTCTCAATGAATGTATAGGTTATTCTCATTTAAATTAATATTCATATGAAGTCTCTGCTTGTTGTTCTCTTGGTTTCTTTCTTTTTTTTTTTTTTTGGAGGGGTATTTGTGTGTGTGTGTGTGTGTGTGTGTGTGTGTGTGTGTTAATAAGGTCTAAGATTTTTTTTCCTCATCCTTTCATATAGCAGAATTGAAAATAACAGTGGTTTGAGCTCTGATTGACAGAAAACTTTGGTTTGGTTTTGACTGAATTAACATTTAACTCTTTTTCCAATACTTTGTAAGTCAATACTTTTATAGTTTGATTCCCTCCAGCACAGATTTCTTCCATTTAATCTAATCTGACTACTTTTCCTGTCTTTGTTTTCTTTAATGTCATGTTAATTTCCTCTTAATGTGTACCTTGAACTGAATCTTAAAGTCTAAATGCAGCCTTTCCACTGTCCTTCATGGTGAAAAATAATGAAAATCTAAGCAGAATTTTTCAATTTTTCTTATTCATGTTGTCTTCCAGTTCTTGTTAATCAAATAACTTTAGAAAACTTTAATTAATTGGACCTCTTGACAAACTTGTCTTGTTTGGTTGTGCCTTCTACTGCTTCTTTGTTTTATGAATTGATCTTATTCTTCTGCCATCATTGATTTTTTTTAAAAAAGAGTATAAAACTTGGCTAGATTTGCTTTTGGTTGCAATCTTCCCCTGTTTGGCAATTAAGTTAAGTATTTGCTGATTAAAGTATTTTAGGATCTTTTGGCTTTTCAGTTATAACATTGCTAAATTATATACATATTTACCTCACTTAAACTTCTTTATAAAATTATCAATATCAATGCTCTTTCTTCTACTCATTATCCATTTTTCATTTATCAATAACTTATTTGACTAGGTCAGGATTGAGTTGTCAGTTATGTGCCATATGATTTTTTCATTTTGTTCTTTGTACTAATTTTGATCTTTGCTTTACTAAGTTACTGTGTGACTTTACCTAGGTAATTAGTTGATTCAGAAATAACTCCCACACCAGTACCAAGTTGTTTCCTGACAACAAAATTAATGTAATTTCTTTGAATATTTTTTGAAGGGAGAATATGCTTGCTATATCCAAGGCATACAAATTCTTTTCTCAAAAAAAAAAGTATTGTTGATATAGAAATATAAGGCTTCTTAGTAGTTTAAACATCTTAGGCCTCTCTCATTCCTTATTCATGACCCATTTTATCCAAAATATTTTTCACCACCATTGCCTATTCTTACCTTTAAATTGAAGTCTCTTAGAATAAAAATTTATGATCTCTTTTGGAAGGTCTTATCAAATATTTCCTAGAATTCTTCATGTTCTTATCCTCTGTGTTGTTGGTCTAAAAACTTTAATTTATCTGGTAGTCTTTTTGTAGCTATTTATCATGAACTCTGCAATAGATGAAAAGATGTCCCATGAAATAATGTTTCTTATTGTATTTAAATGGATGATAATAAAATCGATTCCAGCAGTTCCTTTATTTGCCTGTTCAAAAAGTACATGTGAGCCACTCTTTGGCTTAAATACAACTTGGTCCTTTATTCTGATTTCATGTAAAGTAAGAATGTCAAGGTGGATATAATTCATTTCCTCCAGTAATATGATCATTGGACAAAAATCTCACATTTGCAGTGTCAATAGCCACATTAAAACTTATAGATGATGTACTTTGTGACTTACTGTGATTCATACTGAATTCTCTACCCCTGTCTACAACTCATCACCCTAAAATGAAAGGGGATGGAAACATTTTAAATTCTTTGTTTCTTTGGGTGCCATAGCCATAAAATTCATAAAGTTGAAATCCTACTGGTAATGAGTCTTTCTTTGCTTAGCTTAGATGTTCCTCAGAATGCAAGGGCTGATTTTAAAGCATTTGTAGCACAGTGAGATCTGCCAAAGCTTATTATACTCTATATCACAACAAAACATCAGAATTTGTGCTTTTTGGAATCTCAGGATGGGATTATTGTAAAAGATCAGGGTAAATATAATGAAGGTATAATGATAACTTGAGAGGTTTTTGCTCATGTAGGGTTTTTGAGGGAAGGAAGAATTGGCAAGGGAATAGGCAAGTGAAGAATTGATAGTAGAATTACATTAGATTAGCCCAAAAGCCCTCCCATGAACTTGTCTCAGAACTTAGACTAAAGGCCTTTGGAATAAAATCTAGGGGCTATGGGAATTGTCCAAAATAGGTACCCTGGTTTATATCTAGTTTCCTTTCATGATTCCTTGACTCAGGCCTCATCCTCCCATCCTGTTGTAAAATTTAATTATACTTAAATTCATTGTATGTATTAAAATGCTCTGGACAAGGTGAAGAGATAAGAAAGCTATTGGAGAAAAAGAGAATTCATGGAACAATTAAGACTCTAGGTCACAGTCTTTGAAGAAATAAAAAATCTTGCTTTGTATTTGTGAATCATGATACACTTCTCCTTATCCTAGTTTTTGAGAGATGAGATTGGGGTATCTTACCCCATTTTGTCACAGAGACAACTTAATGTATGTCTTTTTAGCAAGTCTGCTATTTAACTATATGACCTTCTATAATTCACTTCTCTGCTAGGGCAAAAACTGAAAAATGCTAATGTGCATAATTGCAGCTGAGTCAGTTTAAAAGAGTTATAACTCTTGACTCCAGTTATCTGTTTGGTTTATGGTGTGGTTTTTCTTATTTGTCAGTTGTGGACCTCTTTATGTAATTATAATAAAGATTGGCCCCAAAGTTATGAAAACAATGCCTCTCCTTTCATAGGTAAGGGATTTGGGGTGTGAAATATTGCTTCTAATGTCAGACTTAGTTGATGTGATAGTTATTTTTGCTGAACTGCTTTCCTTTTTTTTTTTTAAATGCTTTATTATAAGAGATAGCTTATCAGGAGATGATTTGAAAATGAAGATAATGTAAAGTCAAAGATATCAATAACAAATTTGAAAAGTAGGCTTCTCTACTTTTCATTCTTTGTCATCTGCTGCTATCTTTTTATGCATTCTTTTGTATTCTCAATTGATATAAATAGTAATAATTTTGAACTCTAATTTATTCAGATTTCTGTTAGGATTTGCAAATAGTCTTGTAACTGTACTCTAGCTTTTAACATGTAAGAAGATTAAATCAAATATGAACATTTTTATCTGTTATTAAATTCCTCAAATTTTTCATTTGAAAGGGTTGCTTATTTTTACTGATAGTTGTTTTTAAATAAAGAAGGGACCTGATGTTACTTGTCATACTATCTAATTTCTCTGCTGGCAGAATTTCATATTAAAAGTATCTAGTGCATTATTGGTTCTTAAATTACAAGAATAAAGAGTACAAATGCAATTATTCATCTCTTTTTAAAAAAACAAATCAATTCCTAAAATATTTCATAGGGCATGTTATTTTAAATTCTTTGTAACTTGGAGAAATATTTTTCATGGCTAGCTTTGGATATTCTCCTATAAGTTTTATATTTCCTTTCAGAGTATTCAAGACATTACTAACCTGATTATGTCTTTAGTCTTCAGAGGAATCTGTCACTAGCCTCTAATATCTTATTTTCCATCTCTACTTTAAACATTTTAAAAATGAATTTAACAGTTAGCAAACATGAGTGTTCCAGGATAAAAAGAACAAAAAAGGATTGTATGTGAAACTGAATTTCTGCAATGTATATTTTATTTCTTTTGAAAAAATGATAGTGATAAAAGTTATATAATTTGTATTCTCTTATAAATTTTTGCTCCTTTAATTTTTTTTTTTTACTTATCACTGTCCACCAAGCCCCACAAATAGATTTTATCCTTGGTGACAAAAAAGTATCATCAGAAAAAATAATTCAACATATATATAAAAATATATTTTCTCATTTTGCACCTCTAGTCTATAACCTCTCTGGCAACAAGTGGAGAGTATATGTAATCATTAATTTTCCAAAGTCATGATTAGTAACTGTTGCTTATAGTTCTCTAATATTCCAAAGCTCTTTTCCTTTACTTTATTTTGGTCATTGTATACTTCTGCTCAACTAACTTTGAATCACTTTATATAAGTTTTTCAAGATTTCTCTGAATTTTTTGTATTTTTTAATTTCTTCCAGTATCACTGTATTACAGATACGTAACATAATTTGTTCAATCAAATCCCAAGTGATGGGCACCTGTTCTGTTTCCAATTCTTTGCTTCAACAAAAAATGCTGCTATAAATGGTTTTCTTTGTTTAGGTCATTTCTCTTTGACCTTTGAAGAGTATTTGTCTAATAGTACTATCACTGGGTCAAAGGATATGCACAGCTTAGTGACTTTTGGCATATAAATTGTAAATTACTTTCCAGAATGTTTGGACTAATTCATATTACTACCAATGGTACATTAATGTATATCCTTGTAAGGGGTTCCAATAATTTGGTTTTCTTATTTTACCATCTTTGCCAATCTGGTGATAATAAGGTAAAATCTCAAGAGCTGTTTTAATTTTTGTTTTTCTCTTTATTAGTGAATGGGAGCATTTTTTTCCATATGGTTACTACATAGTAGCTTGCATATCTTCTTTTAAGAAACTGTTTATTCATTGTTCTGTTGAAGAATAGCTTACAATTTTATAAGTGTATGTATATCACTTATCTGTATATCACTGATTTCATATTTTTATCAGGAATTTTATGCAAAGCTTTTCTCCTAACTGCATTTCCATTTTAATTGAACTCCATAGATTTTCCTTGTGCAAAGAAAAATTCAGTTTTTTGTGTGTGTATTTGAAATTGTTTATTTTATCATCTTTGGTCATTTTCTATCCATTATTAAGATTTCTTCACCTAGCAATAGTTATAACAAGCATCTTCCTTCCCTTTGCTTCTAATTTGCTTTTGATGTGACCTTTTATATTTCTGTCAGTTATCCATTTGGAGTTTATTTTAGGTTTTTATATATAATGTTTGTTTAAATCCAATTTCTGCTAGATTGCTTTCTGGTTTTCTCAGCAGTTTTTTCACTAAGGAGTCCTTACTATAATAGTTGGTGTCCTTAGATTTCTTAAACATAATGTTATTATGTTCTGTTGCTTCTAGGTCTTGTTTATCAAATTTTTATTTTTAATTATTTTTGATTATTATTGTCTTATAATATACCATGAAATAATAATGATATTAATATATTTGTTATTATCATTAAATTATACTATTTATATAGCCCTTTAAAGTTTGAGAAGCACTTTACAAATATTTAATTTTATTTTCATAACAACACTGGGAGGTACATGCTAATATTATTATTTCCATTTTATAAATGAGAAAACAGAGCCTGAGAGAAGTTAAGTGGCATACCTAGGATCATACAGCTAGTGTGTATGTGAGACCAGATTTTAATTCAGGTCTTCATGATTCTAGATCTAGCTTGGTATCCCTTGTATTACCTTTATTCCTACCTTTTTTTTTTTTTTAATATTTCCTTTCAGGTTCTTGACTTTTTTTTTTCATTTGGAGTATATTCTTATTTTATCTCATTTTTTACTTTAAAAGTAACCCCTTTGTATTTTGATTGATATGTAAATTGATTTAGGTAGGGTGACTATTTGAACCAAGTTGGCATTATGTAATCTTGAAAAATTAACTTTCTACAATGATTTAAGCTTTCTTTTATTTCTCTGCAAAGTAGTGTTTTTGGGTTTGGGGTTAGAGGGTTTTGGGTTATAATCAAAGAAGTCCTGAGTGTGTCCTAATAGCATAATGCTCAGATATTTTATATAGCTTGTTGTTTTGAGTGGAATTTCCATTTTTTTCTTTGTTTGGGGTGTGTGTGTGTGTGTGTGTGTGTGTGTGTGTGTGTGTGTGTGTGTGTTTTAGCAATATATAGAAATGCTAATTTTATGGGATTGCTTTATGTCCTATTTAAATGAAATTATTTATTTCAATTACTTTTTAAAGTTGAATTTCTAGAGCTGTCTTAGAAAATCACTATGTGATCTACAAATACTATTCCTTCTTGATGTGTTTTATTATGCTTACAGGTTTTTTTTTTTATTTGTTTGTTTTGTTTTTTTCATGTTGTACCAATCCTGAATTCTTTGTATAAATTCATCCTGGTCACAGTGGATAATCTTTCCATTATGTTATTGCCTCTTTGCAAATATTTTATCCAATATTTTAATGTCCATATTCACTAAAAATGTTGGTCTGTTGTCTTCTTCTAATTTTTCTCCTTTTCCATCCCCTTCCCCCAGTTTATGTTTAAGAATTATATTTGTCTTATAAAAGATTGGTAGAATACTTTCTGTATTTGTGCAAGGAGTTTATATAATATTGAATCTTTGCTAACTATTTGCTATTCATTTATAAATTCATCTGGTCATTGGAAGGGTTTCTTTGGCAGTTTGGCTTGGTTTTTATATTCATTAAGTTTCTTTTTCTGAGTTCAGGTTGTTTAGTTATCTATTTCTTATTCTTTTAAGTTTTGTATTGTGTATTTTTGAAAACTCATTTCACTTAAGTTGTCACATTTGTGGAGTTTTTTTCCTCTTCATCTTTTGAATTTTTCTTTTTTGTTTTCATTAACTTTTTTTCCCTCTGTTTTGGAAGAATAAAATTAAATAATGGCTGTTTATTTAAAAAAAACTATTCCTATGTTTTATTTATTTAACATTTCAGGATTTTTTTTTATATCAGTTTAGTTTCATTTTATTTCCAGGATTTCTATTTTATACTTATTTAGGGAGTTTGAGTTTGTTGTTTTCCTAATTTTTTTTACTGCTTGCCCAACTCTTTCATCTCTCTTTTTTCTCTCATTCATTTATGAAAGCATCTTGTTGATATTTTAAAATATATATATTTGATATTTCTGCATTTTGGTCTTTGAACCTCTTAGCTTTCTAGCATTGTATTATTCAGTCTCCATTTAAATTTGGATCCTTCAGATGCTACTAATTGGTTATAAAAATTATAACCATGGTGGTCAGTATGGATGTATTTGATTTTTCTGCATTTGTTCCTGAGTTCTTAATATTCTAAGCTAATTGTTGATTTTTGTAAATATACTGTGTCAGACTGAGAAATATATTCCTGCCTCCTCTTACCATTAAATAATTGATAAAGATGTTATATTTAATTTTACTAATTAATTATTAAGTAATTTTACTAGTTAATAATGATCTTTATTTCTTTATTGTTTCTTATTTCATTAGGTTTTTTTTTTTAGCTCCAAAAAGGCTACATTGAAGCTCCTAACGATTATTTTGCTGTTTATTTCTCCCTGCATTTCAATTATTTTTTCTTAAAAGTTTTAAAATTTTATGCTATTAAGAACATGTTTTTATATGGATATTACTTCATTATCTCTTGGCTTTTAATTATAATATAGTTTCATTTCTGTTTTTACTCTTGTATGAAATCATGATTGCCATCCTTGCTTATTTTGACTCACCAAAAAAACTATAGATTCAATTCCAATCTAACATTTTAATTGTATGATTTTGTGTTTCAAGTGTGTTTCTTGTAAAACAAAACAAAACAAAGCATATTGTTAGATTCTGCTTTCTAATCTATGCTGCTATCCTTCATATTATGGCTGAAATGTGCATCCCATTCCTGGTCAGTAATCATTTTTAAGCACCTATTATGTTGCTAAACCCTGTGGTAAGTGCTGGAAATACAAAGAAGGGCAAAAAAAAGTAGTCCCTGCCTTTGAGAAACTCATAATCTAATGGAAGAGATACTCTGCAAACAACTATGTAATTAGGAAATAATCTATAAAGACAAGGGATTAGAATTCAGAGGGATTGCAAAGAACTTCCTATAGAACAGAACTTCTTAAACTTGTGACCCCTTTTTACCTGAGGAATTTTTACACAATTCCAGGTATACAGAAATATCAGATAGGTATACAAATCAAACATTTACTGGTAATGAATCATAATTTTGTGACTCCCACTTTCAGTTATGAGACCCCATATGGGTCATGATCCCCAGTTTAAGAAGCTTGGCTATAGAAAGTGGAATGTAGCTGAGGCTTGAGGGAAGCCAGAAGGGAAATTAGGGGATATATGCTTTAGGAAAATCACTTGAGTGGCTGAATGGAGGATGGAATGGAATGGAGACTTATAAGAGGAAGACCAATCTACAGGCTATTGTAGTAATCTACTTATGAAGATACCGCTATCACCTCTTCCAGCCTGATAGTAGTACCAGAGGAGAGATGTTGAAAAAGTGAAATTGACAGACTCTGCCAGCAGATGTCCTCCACTTTTCACCTGTAGCTCTGTTTGGTTTGAAATTCATGGAACGTGTACTGCACTAGGTATTACTGGTATCCATCTTTACCTGTATTCCCTCTTTCCCCCAGCTTTCCTTTTGTGTATTAAGACAATACATAAGCTACTTGAGAGCAGAGACTGTATTTCTTTTTCTTTTTTGTATCTCCAGTGCTTAGCACAGTGTCTACCACATAGTAGGTACTTAATAAATGTTTATTGAATCAAATTGAATTTTGGATATAGGTGGGGTGAGAGAGGTTGAGAATGGCATCTAGTTTGTGAGCGTAGGGGACTAGGAGAATGATAGTACCCTTGACAGAGATAGAGAAGTTTGAAAGAAAGGGGACTTAGGGAAGAAGATAAGTTAGACATCATTAGTAATTTTAGAGATCAGTTTTGGTTAAATGATTAGATCAGAAGCTAAACTAGAGAATTAAGAGGAAAATGAGGGGAAACAAAATGGAGGCACCTGTTGCAGATGGCCTTCTCAAGGAGTTTAACCACATTCATGATTGGGATTGTTGGATGTGGTTTTTGCCTTTTAACTATTCGGTTTGGATATTTCCTCAAATTTCAATTTAGCCCAGTTTTTCCAGAGATAAAGGAGCAGAAAGATAGGAAATGAGGTAAATATATAATTGGAGATATCTATGATTGAAGAAGACTTATACCTCTGATCTCCCTTCATCTAGGCCAATCTTAGAGTGCTGTTTCATCTTTTCTTTTTCTTTCTAATTTTTCCTTCCTTTTTCTTTTTCTTTTTCTTTTTCTCCCTATTTTATTTAAATCCTAAAGAATAAGAGGCATTTTTTTAAACTTTATAATCTCTTGGTATAAGAACTTATAGAGGTTTCCTCTTTCAGATTTTTAAAAATATATTTTAAACTACCTGAAATTAAAGTGTGACAACAGAAATAATTAACAAAATATTCCAAAGTTGAGAACCATTTACTAATTAAAAATTGGTTTCTATGAGATTAATATTGAGATAAAGGATTAATGGAACTGATAGTCTGAGACAAAGCAGTGATATAAAATTTAAAAATAGATGACATATTTTGAAAATACTTGATTCTTATCATTGTTGATCAAAGTTGTGAGAATAATCAATTGGTTAGACAAAAAAAGGCAGTAGATATTTAATAGCTCAAATTAATTTCAAATAGGACAAGTTGTTTGCTTTAATGTGGAGCAGCTTTTTGATTCATACAGTCATATAGAATCTCAAAAGAACCCCAGAGGCAATGTAATCCAATCACTGAGCAAAAATGCTGCCTATAAATAAGTGAACATGTAGTTTTTACTTAAACATTCCCAGTGAACCAGGAGATCATTATACACAGAAACAAGACTATACGATGATCAATTCTGATGGACATGGTTCTCTTCAACAATGATGTGATTCAAACCAGTTCCTATTGTTCAGCAATGAAGATAGTCATATACATCCAGAGAGAGAGAGGCCTGTGGGAACTGAGTGTGGACCACAACACAGCATTTTAACGCTTTTTGTGAATATCTCCATGCATTTTGTTTTCCTTCTTAGGTTGTTTTTTCTTCTTCTCTTTCTAGATCTGATGTTTCTTATGCAGTAAGATGACTGTGTAGATATGCATACATGTATTGTATTTATCATATAATTTATCCTATTTAGCATGTATTAGATTACCTGTCATCTGGGGTGGGGGTGGGGGGAAGGAGGGGAAAATCTTGGGGAAAAAAAAGTTTTTGCAAAGGTCAATGTAGAAAAATCACTCATATGTTCTGTAAGTAAAAAGCTTTAATAAAAATAAATAAATAAAAAATAAACATTCCCAGTGAAGAGAAACACACTACTTTAAACCTTCAACCTTCAGACAGCTTCAAATGTTAGGAAGTTTTTTTTTCCTTATATTAAGCTTTGATAGACTTATTTGTAACTTCCTCCTACTTAGTTCCCCCATTAGAGTTGAACAGTACGAGTTTAATGCTTCTTTCTCAGTTTTCAACCAGTTTAGACCAAAGTAAGTGAAAGTTGAACTTCCTGTCTGAGTTTTTCTGTCTTGGAAAAGCAATAAATATCTGCCACAAAGCCAGTAGGGGAAAGGATGAAAGTTGAATACCTTTCCCACAAACGAATTAGAAGGAAGAGAATGCGTTTTGAGTCTATTAAAGAAAATCCCATAAATATAAAAGATTTAATTGATCAATAAGTTTTTAAGTGCTTACTTACTATGTGCCAGGCATTGTTTCAAGTATTGGGGATAGAAAGGCAAAAATGAAACAGTTTGTGCCATTAAATGGCTTATATTCTATCGATAAATATAGAAATATATCCAGATTATATGTAAAATAAATAAAACATGATCATGGGAGTAGTGGCCTTGTCAATGGAGAAGATCAGTAAACTCTTCATGTAGAAAGATGTTGCTTGAAAGAAATAATTCTTTCATTCTAAGCAATGGAGATTACAAGGGATAGGTAGCCAGTACAAAAAGATAGAGATAAGAGAATACTGAGTGTGAAGGAGGTTAGTTGGGCCGTGTTGTAAAATGTCTTGAAGAGGAATAATGTATAAGGATACAGATGGGCTAGAGGGAAGGGAAGAAGCACTTATTAAGTATGTACTATGTGCTAGGTAGACACTTTGCTAAGTGACTTTTACAGATATTATCTTATTTCATTTTCAGAACCTTGCAAAGTACATGCTGTTATGATCCCCATTTTACAATTGTGGAACAGGCAGGCAGAGATTAAGTGACTTGATCAAATCACAGATAGCTAAGTGTTTGAGGCTAGGTACCTGACTCCAGACCCTAGCAGTCCATCTACTGAGTCACCAATTGCCAGTTAGCAGTAGGTTGTGAAGAACTTTAAATGCCAGAGCAGTTTATAGCTCTTTCTAGAGATAATTGGGAACCAATGGGATTTATTAATCAGAGTAGTGAAAAATTCAGATCCATCACCAAAGTAAAGACTTAATGAGTGAGCAAAGTTTCAACTCAGTGAGGAACCTGTTTAGGAGTCTGTTGCAAGGTAAGATGTGAAGAGGGTCTGAACTAAGATGGTGACTGTGAATAGTGAGAACAGGCTAAGTACTAGAGATGTAAGGGTAGAACAACTGATTCGGAGTCAAGAAGTGTCTGATAAGTATTTACAGATGTTTCAGCTGGTGGTCAAGAGAAAGCCTCTCATGAACAAGTAGTATCTGTAAGTCATTTGCATAAATATTTGACAACTGTTTGTATGGGGGAGAAGGGGAAAGAGAGGGGTCAGGAGTAATGCAAACCTGTGTGTAAGTTGACTGTGTGCAAAGCACCGTGCTAAGCACTGGGAATACAAATAGAAAAGTAAGACAGTCTGCTTTCAAGGAGATCACACTCTACTGTGGAGACTACACTTAATAGAGGTTTTAGCTACAAGTTAGATGGAAAGATCCCATGGTCTTTAGTGTACAGTGGCAAAGCAGATAGCAGTGTATTGTCTTAAATGTCTTTTTCAATGATAAAATCATGTCATCTCCAGAACTACTGAACCACTTAACGGTACCAATGATTTTTATGGCAATAACTTTTGTTTTCTCTGGTGTTAGTTGCTATGGTTCTAGCACCTGGCTGGGCCATGTCTTCACATCTTCATAGGGCTTTGTTCCCAGAATGATGGCTACATGAGCTAGATTAGAAGCAGGACTGGTAGTCTGGATATTGCTTGTAGTTCTAAGACTCTTGGGCTTAACTACCCATTAGTGGCATTTGGTCAGCACTTGACATTGGTTGTGGCAAGTAAAATGGGCCTGTCTTCACAGTGATTTCTCCTTTCAATGATGTCTGTAGAATGCAAGAAACAGAACTATTAGTCTTGTTGGCATTATTTCTGATTGTTCGTTATATATTATTTATATATTATATATAGTCATCTCATATATTATTTTTGGCACTTTATTTCATTTTGCATCAATACATATAAGTCTTTTCATGAATCTCTATAATATTTATAGTTACTTGGAGTATAGTATTCTATTATATTCATATTCCACATGTATCACTAATGTTTAGCTATTTCTCAATGAATAGGCATATTCTTTCTCTCCAGTTCTTTGCGACATTAAAAAGCTCAGCTGTATAATGTGGTTTGGGAGGGTCTTTATGTTATTAATATTTTGGGATATATATTTAGCAGTTGAACTTGGAGTCAAAAAATAATGAACTTGAGCCATTTTATTTTCATAATTCCAAATTGATTGTTTTTATTCATAGCTCCACTTACAATGCACTAATGTGACTATCTTTCCACAATCCTTCCAATACATAAATATACCTGTCTTTTGTTATCTTTGTCATTTTGCTGGATCAAAATAATAGGTGAAACCTCAGGGTTGAATCCAAGTCATGTACCTTGAAATGGAACAAGAAAAATTAACTATAATATGATAAGCCTGCAAAACCATCTCACTTTCTTTTATGTACCTTATTTCAAGTTGAGTTTACTTAAATTCTTAATTTATTTTTCCTTTTTTTAAATTTTTCTATTTCTCCCCCATTTTAATCCTCTTCACCGAGTTAAAATTAGAGATAATTTTTCTTTTTCTCTCTAGCCATTTATTTTAACATACTTTCACTGTATCTTTTCTGTAAATTTATTTCTCTTCCCTATTCACTATGAATTTTATTTTCTGATTTACTGATTTATTCTTGTTCTCCTTTATTCTCTCATGATGGTAAAGATTCTAAAGTACTAGGTTTAAGCTCCCTCTTCTTTGGTATTTCAATGTTTTTATTTTTGTATGCTTTATCTCATCCTCTCTGTTTTCAGCTATGTCCTGATCTTAGATGTTTTAATTTACGAAAAGGAGTCATTTAAGATGGAAACAATGTTGTGTAATAGGAGTCTCTCTGTCTCCCCTCCAACTCCACTGCCCTCTACTGCTCTTTTGTACCATGGTCAATCTGCATTTCTGAGACAGAGTTATGCTGTTTTGAGTTGTGTGTCCCTACTACTACTACAAATTCTGGTTGTCCATATGGACTTAAGACTTACCATCATCTGGGATTGGATGTTATGTAGAGAGTTGCAATCCTTTCTCATAGAAGATGGTTTTCTAATGTGCAAACTCCTCCCAAGTAAAACCTGTTGTAAGATACCTATCTCTTGCTTTAGGTATATACCTTCTTTACCATAGGAAAGAAGCCCTTATCTTTATCAGGACACTTTCCTTTCAACTCCCAGGGTAACACTGGTCTTTATATTGCCTCCTTTCACACCATTGTTTTTGTGCTATTCACCCACAGAAATCCCTACTTGTTGAGAAACTAAAAGAAAATATCCATCCACCCTTTACTTGGTAGACCTTACCTTTCACTTTCCTTTTTAATTATTTATTCTGTCATTCTCTCCCACAAAAGACTGATTCACTTAGAAGGAATAATGGGATTTTGGTCCATGAAATAGTAATTAACTTCTTCAATTTTCCTTTCTTCTGCTTTTTTTTTTTTTCAAATTTGCATCTGGATTCCTTTAGGTCCATTTTGTCCCATGTCTTTGTTATAACATTCCCTTTCCCTACCCCCAACCAAATATTAAACAAACAAAAACCCATGAACACAAAAGAATTGATTTCGTTCCTTAGTTTTTCCTTGGCCATTGTACTTATTTTCCACATTTGTGTTTCTCTTGTTTGGAGATGTTTGCAAGTTAGATATTCTCTGTTGCCTTTACCCAACTCCCCCCCCCCCCTTTCTCTCTCTCTGTCTGTCTCTGTATGTCTCTCTCTCAAATGCTTCTATTTCATTATATAATCCATCTTTTTAAAAGTTTGAAGATTAGGGCTCAGGTTTACAAGACATTTTGTGAAACAGCTTGAGCTCTTTTGGAATATTCTTATAATTTTTAGTGAATGTCGATTAATCCTGGGTTATATAAACTTCATCTCTGTCATATTTTAAGGTCTTTATACTGACTGCTTACAAAATTTGTAGTTTTTAATTGAAACTGCTCTATTTAATTACTATGTACCTTGGAGTTTGTGGTTTGAGATTTTTTTTTCTTCAGTCGTACTTTTTTGAGAACTAAATTATCCCTGTACATCCTATCTTCAAGGTCAGTGCACTCTGGATAGAATAAAATTGATGTGTTCTTTTAACATTGTTACTTATCTGCCTAATTTTTTTCCATATCATTGTTTTCATGTTCCAAACCCATTTGTTATTCTGTATCTTAGGGTTTCTAGTCCTTTGAAGAGATTTTTAATCATATATTCAGTTTTTCCAACTCTTTTCTTTTAATTTGTTTTAATCTATATTGAAGGTTGATATTTCTGAAATAATTTTTTTCTAATTTCTTTTTTTAAAAGGTTTATTTTTCTCTTGAACCATTCTTAAGTTTCTTGCTGTTGTGCTATGATTTCTAGGATGTTTGTAGAATGATATTTATTTTATTTTATGTTATAATATTTGTTTCACATGACATAGGTTGGGTTGTTGTTTTTTAGGTTTCATTTCCCCCTTTTTTTCTGTTTTCATGAAGATTTTTGTAGATTTATTTGCTTGCAAAGGCTTTTCTATAGGCTTTTTGTTTTGGTTTGGTTTTTTACCTTTTTCTTGTATTTCCAGTCTATGGCTTCAGGAGTTCTTCCTCATACTTTAGCCCTTTTCTTATTTACTATTGAACCCAGAGGGTAGATTACTGAAGATCCTCCACCTCTTCACGTTCAGAATATGGAGCTCTGGGGCAGATCCTTGTCTTGAATAAATTTCCCATGAAGAGACCTGAAAACAACTAGATTTCAAGTCTACTTTTCTTTAGTGTCTACATTTCTGAAACTTCCCCTTCTCTCTCCTCTCCCTCCCCCCATAGCTTTAAGTATATTCCACTGCTCCATCTCTCCCAATCACTTTCCCTTTCCCTATTGTTGCAGGGCCAAATCACTGACTCTAATCTTTTAAAGATCCAAAGAGATTGAGAGAAAGGGTTGAGATTGAGTCACTGCCTTGGGAGATTGCTACAGCAGCACCCTGAGCTAAACTTGTGAGTTTTGCTATGTTTATTTGCCTTGGATACTGTATGGAATCTATCTGTTCAAGTGATTCCATTCTGTAATTTCTCCATCAGTATATTGTCCTCTCTTTCATTCCTTTCTTTTATTTATTTTCATGCTTTCCTTCTCTGCTGGCTCATTTTCTACAGACTATGACCATACTCTTGTCTCCCCAATCCCCGGAGCAGGGTAGGGAGTTGGGGGGAGGAAGGAAGAAGAAAAAGAGGGGGAACGACTCAACCCTCTCTATCCTTTCATCTTTGCTAAGTATAGTCTTATCTCTCTTCTGATCTTTGTAGCTAAACTCCTTGAAAAGACAGTTTCCCTGCCTCTACTTTCATTCTCATTTACTTCTTAATAACTTACAGTCTTGCTTTTGATCTTATCGCACTGAAATTGGTCTCTTCAAAGTTACTAATGATTTCTTAGTTGCCAAATGCAGTGGTCTTTTCTCAGTCCTCATCTTCTTTGACTTCTCTACATTCAGTCTATTTATTTGCATGTTTTCTTTCCCATTAGACAGTTTGTTAACTTCCTTGAGGACAGGAACTATCTTTTGCCTCCTTTTTGTATTCCCAGTGCTTAGTGGCACAGAATAGATATTTATTAAATGTTTATTGATTGATTATGTATTTCAAATCTCTAATATTTCACAAATATTTTTGCTTTGCTCAAAGTATTATCTTTTCTTAGAATCAGTTGCAATTATGCTATATGTTTTAGGATTATAGGATCATTATTTCCTGAGGCTTTTACCTTCTTTGTCTGAAAGTAGTAGTTCTGCCAAATATACTATGAACTTTTATGTTATGTCATTATAGATACATATATAATTTTGTTAAATATGTATCTTGCTTGTCTAGCATATAGTGTGGTAATTACTGTATTTGAAAAATGGAAAAAATTTGTCTATTACCTATAAAGACTAACTTTAAAACCTCAGACTTTGAACTTGCAAAGAGATGAACAATGGCTACTCTTATTGAATAGAAACAGCATGAGTTGCTCTCATCTCCCATAGTATTGCCAACTTAAATCATCAGTGTGTCATAATTCTTTCCAGTAAAAAATGCTGTGTCTTCTGCAAAATAGCTATGAGAATTGTTCTAAAATATTCTTCTGGAGCAGTAACTTCATTAATCTGTTGGGATGGTTAGAACAGTATGAAAATCAAGGAAATAATAGTAGTTAGAAGTTGGAGATACTTTACTGAAGAATAAGTTTAAAAGTCATTTTTTCAAGTAATTTTATAAACCATTTTCATTTAAAATTCTTAATTATCAAATAGTCTAAAATTAAAATATCTAAAACAAAACTTTGGTTTGAATTTAATATAAAATAGCTTAATGTGGTAAAAAGTTGAAGTTGAGATAATACTTCAAAAATATTTGGATTAAATTTTCACATATTATCTTTTGTGAGATAGGTTTCATTGAAATTTACTCACATGCTCTGCTACATTTAATTTTGTCATTCTTTTAGCTGATAATTTACTTGCTTCTCTAAATGAAAAGAGTTCATTCACTTTGTCTAGATAGACATAAATTGATGCATAGATAAATTTTATTGATGAATATTTTGCATATTACAAGGGGCTATTCAGCATATGCTTCAATTAAGCTACAAAGTATATATTTAGGAAAACATATGTTTAGAGATTTCATGGGATCTCCTTTATGTATAATATTGCATATTAGGCTTTTGGCATTTCTTAACATAAACAATTACAAAATAGGACACTCTACTAAAGAGAAGAATTGAATCCTGTCTAAGTTGGTGAGACTTAAGAAGACAAAGGGTATTAAAGAGGAATCAACTAAGGCAAGAAGGGTTAAATAAAGTCTTGGTAGGAAAGGGTCTCCAAAGTGTGTTCCACTAGCAAAATGGAAAGCTAAGGAGTTCCAATGCTAGGAAAAAGACTAATTTATATTACCTTTTGAGATAGGGTAGCCCTAGCGTCACAGATAATAATTGTAGCCAGGAGGCTAATAGACCCTTAATTGTGACAGAGGTAGAGATGGAAACTTTTAGATTATTCTGGGATGGTAGAGATAGAGATTACTAGATGACCCCAGGTTATATTTTATTATACATTTCCAAGGACATTTACTTGACCTTTGATATTAACAGCTCTGTAGTAAGCTGCTCTGTTCTATAAAACATTTTAATAGACATGTAACGTAATTTGAAAACTAATTTTATAATTGTTATGACTAGATTGACTAGGATTTATTCATGAGGAAAATAGTTTAAAAATGTTTCATTAGAAGCTTCACATAATAGAATTATCAAACTAAATTTGCATGGTATTTATTTAGTGTTGATACATAAAGTATCATGATAATTTTTTAGGTCAATACTTTTAAATCCTCTTTTTTTCTTCATTGTTTTTTCTTCATTTTAATTCACTTTTTCCTTTTATATTGCCCTAACTAGTGTATGTTACATCCTTCCAGTTATGCTTTTTTTTTCCTTTCCATTATTTCATAAAGATATTTGTAGATTTTTTTTATTCCTAGTACTTTTTAGTTTTAATTGCAATCCAGTATCCTATCACATTAATGTACCAGAATTTGTTTGCCATACTCTTATTGCTAGATATTTAGGCTATTTTCAGTTTTGTTTTGGGATTAGTTTTTGGATGTGTGATTACACTTAATGCTGCTATAAAAATATTTGACACAGTAACTCTTTTAAACATCAAATTCAGGATACAGTGAAAGTGCAACTTTTTCAGTAGAAAAAATATTTTAATTAATTTTTTTTTAACCAGTGAATTAAAGCCTTTCTAGAGTATCAATTAAATGTTGAAAATGCAGACAAAAGTGAAACAGCCCTGACCCTAAAGGAAATTAAAATTCTAATAGGGGAAATATTTGGGAGGGGTTAATAGAAAATTATAAATCAATGGTTCCCTATAATTATTAATTTATCAATGTGCAAATCAAAATTGAGGCTATTTAGCTTTTGAGTTATTTATACAATAACTCAGTATGAAGCAGTTTTTCTCTTGGGTTCACAACTTAATATTAAAGCCATAGTAAAACTTATGAAAAAAATCTGATAACCTGCTACCCTACTAGATTACCTACATTTATGTGGTAATTGCTTCAAGGGAAGAGTTTTATATTTTTGGTTATTACACTCTTGAATTAAATTTTGGATTTTTGTTTTAGCTATTCTGTACTTGATAAACTCCCACACTCATTCACATATGAAGATAAATGCGGAACATGTGCTCAAAATATCCATTCTTAGATTGGAACTTTTCCAAATGTTCTAATACTACTTAGACTAAAAATAGGAAACTGAATTGGGGGGGGGTAGTTTCTAGAAAAAAAAATTATGTCATTTTTAGACTTGAGGGTTTGATATGCTGGCATACAGCATACTTTTTTACATTGAAATCCCTCTTTTTGACTTAAGAATGAAAAGAATGTAAATTTTACTACATATAAAGTTATTATATCATAACATTTGTATGGATTGAAGAAAATGTTTATAGGAGTTTTAAAAAAAACCTTCTTTGGACTTGAGTTATCTTTTAAAAGTCCAGAGGTATGGGGGCAGCTAGATGCACAGTGGACAGAACATGGCCCTGGAGTCAGGAGGACCAGAGTTCAAATCTAGCCTTAAACCCTCACTAGCTGTGTGATCCTGGGCAACTCATTTAGTTCCAATTGTGCCTTCCTATCCAAAAAAAAGTATTTCAGAAGTTAATAAACTCATAGCTGGCCAGATCCAGATTAAAATATAATTTAGAGATGTTCAACAAAAATTAAAATACAGTACTAGAGAATGTTAATTAATGGTTTTCTAAGTCAATATACATCATGGAAGGATA
Source organism: Myrmecobius fasciatus (assembly GCA_023553655.1). Classification (NCBI taxonomy): domain Eukaryota; kingdom Metazoa; phylum Chordata; class Mammalia; order Dasyuromorphia; family Myrmecobiidae; genus Myrmecobius; species Myrmecobius fasciatus. The sequence continues at coordinate 234,334 of JAJPUD010000377.1, read as the reverse complement.
ACTCTCTTTTTTTTATCAGTATGTTTCCATTGATCTAGTCCACATTCATAATTTTGCTGATGAGGAAACAGAATCAGAATAGTTAAGTGGTTTTCCCCAAGGTCACACAAATAGTAATACAGCTGGGTTTTAACAACACTCCTCTGACTTCGAAGTCAGTGCTCTGTCCATTGCAAGGATTAGTGACTTGGCCATGGTATAATAGACTATGCCAGGGCCAGAATTTGAACCCCAGTATTATTAGCTTCAAGATTGACTCATCAGTCCCAGGTGTGATACTGTATTCAAGCATTTGAAAGACTGTCATTTGGATAAGAATTAGATGTGTTGTCTTTGATTCCAGGGGATAAAAGAAGTAGCAGTTAGTAGCAGGTACAAAGAAATGAACTTAAGTTTGTTGTAAGGAAGAACTTTCCAACAGTTAAGAATCATGCAAATGTGGAATGAGCTACTTCCAAAAATGATGGGTTCCTCCTTTATATAGTCTTCAAACACTCATTGAATGACTACTTGTCAGGTATATTGTAAGTGGGTTGAATTCTCTTCCCATTAAAAATTCCAAGATTGTGTGATGTGCCATATTGTGTCACATCTACGCGTTGTCATGAAGGCAATAAAGTGCAGTCTTTAAGCTTCATTGATAAATACACAGTATCCAGAAGAAAAGTGCTACTAGTGCTATGCTATGATCAGACCATATTTCTAGTGTTGTGATAAGTTCTGGGCACTACATTTTAAGAAATATATTAGCATACTGACAAATATGTTCATCCAAATTTTAATTAGTTAATCATTTGTTAAGCACCTATTCTGTGTCATGCACATACTCTGCTAGGCACGAGGAATATAAATGTACAGTAGACCCTTTACTCAAGATGTTCATAGATACAGAATAAATGTAGTGATTTGAGACAGGAAAAGATGAAGAAAGGAAATGAACATGACATATGAATTGACAAAAAGAGAATAAGGAATTCTAAAAAGGAAAAGTAAAGAGGAAACTGTTCCCTTTTTGTACTGTACAGTACTGGCTTTGCAGAATACTGAGACGAGACAAAATTTCCTGTACAAGGAACCACCAACTTGTATGGCAATGCAGTAAAATCCAAATGACTAAATCTGATGCTAACTCAAAGTGAAAAAATTAAAATATAAACTCAGGATAGAGTTGTACTTTTTTTCTCAGAAGGTATTTTATGATTGTACAAACTTTTTAAAGTTATTTTGAGCATCAGTTATTTTTTTACTGATGTAGTTCAGAAATTCAGCAAACATTTATTAAATGCCTTCTCTTGTACGGCACAATGCTAGGTGCTCGTAATACAAAGATAGAAAAAAAATGAACACCCTTCAATGAACTTACATTCTATTGGAGGAATATGGTTTTTAGTTGGATAAATAGATACATAATTATTGGAAAAGGAAAGAAAACTAACACCATAGGAACCTGTAGGTGGTTGAATAAGCTTCTTGAGTAGGTAAATGGAATGGTCAGATTTGTGCTGTTAATTGGATAAAAGATCTATGGAACATGTGTTGGAAGTGCTTGAGATTGGAAGCAAGGAATCCAGTTTGAAATCTGATATATTAATTCAAATAAGAGATGATGATGGCCTGAAATTAAGGTTATACCTGTGTGAGAGAAAATAGATTTCAGAGATGTTGTAGAGGTTTAATCAATAAAGTATAGGAATTCTGGTTATCATTCTTTTATGTAAAATTCTAGATAACATTGTTTACTCTGATATTTTTGTTAATATTTCCCAACTCACCTATATATTTTTATTGTCAATGGATAAGCCTATTTGCCCATTTAAAAACCTTTCTTAATGATTTGTTGGAATATTTTAAATGTAGCAACTGTGCAGCTTCTTTCTTTGCCAAATTTTCATTCTTCCTAGAGATATTTCTTTCTATATGCATTTAGGATGTTCTTAACTATATTTCTGTGTAATTAGGATGCTACTAATCATAGAATAACCCATAATTTTCTCATTTGTTTTTTGGTCACCCATATGGACTAATTCTACCTTCTATTCTTATTATCTGGTTGTATCCACATGTACTCTATGAACAATAAGGAAAGGGAGAAAAAAAATCACATTTCTTGAGAAAAGAGAGCAATGAACTAAATGGAAGAAAATATGGAGAAAGCATGTGAATATGTATTTAAAGCTATTCTATTAAAATAAATATTTATTCATAAAAAGTTTTCAATTAAATAAATAATATAAACTTTATCTTGCCACAAATAAAATTTTATTCTAATGAAAAGATAATAAAGTATTAGGTGCTATTTTATGTGGTCATATTAAATGTGGTACTTTGATTTTCTTTTGAATATATATTATGATAAAAATTATTAATAGAACTTCATAACAAAGTATGATATTTTAATTTATTAACATTCTATCTTAAAGAAATAACAAGATATAGAAAAGTTTTATAAGATTATTTGATTCAAAACCTGAAATACTACTTAAAGTTTTCAAGTACTATGCCTGCGATTAGATCACACTTTTTGTTTGTTTGTTTGTCTTCGGTTTTTTTGCTAAGGCAATTGGGGTTAAGTGACTAGTCCAGGGTCACACAGCTAAGAAGTGTTAAGTGGCTGAGATCAAATTTGAACTCAGGTCCTCCTGACTTCAGGGCTGGTGCTCTATCCACTGCACTATTTAGCTGCCTTTAAATCTCTCTTTTGTTGTAATAGCTCTTAATTTGTTCAACTTTCTTTTCTTGAAAATGATTGTGAAAATATAAAGCTTTTAAAGGTGTAAGGCTGCATTTCTACATAAAAATAACTCATTTGTGTTTAGCCTTAAGATTTATACTAACAATCATCATGTCTAAGTAGGTAATGAGGAAATTGTTGGCCCAAATTTATTGAAGAGGAAACCAAGATTTAGAGTGTTCATATAACATAATGGACAGAGTACTAGAAATGAAACCAGAAAACTCTTGCTCTGACCTTGAATGAACATTAGCAAGTTATTTCACTTTTATGAGCACTTTACCTCTAAATGGAAACAGTACTTGCACAACTTTACAAAGATTGTTGTGAGATCAAATGAGAAAGTATGTAATTAAAAGGCTTTGCAAACTTTAAAACATTACATAATATAATTTTTTTTTGTTAAGATAATGGTAATGTTACTGACCTATTGATACCTAGTTAATATGGCTCAGAACTGAGATTTGGACATAGATTCTTCTGATAAGTAAAGCACTGTTTCTATTACACCACACTTTGACTTCTTCCTGATATCTAGGTGTATAAATATATATATATATATGTATATATATATATATATATATTGCTGTTGTTTGGTCATTTCAGTCCTGTCCAATTCTTCATAATCCTTTTGGGGGTTTTCTTGACAAAAGTAATGGAATGGTTTATTATTTCCTAAGGGTAATAAGGCAGGCATTCTCAAAGATATACAAAATAAATATTAGAATGCAACTATATACATAGAGTGTAAATTGTTAGAAGACTTGAGAGATGACTTCATGAAAGTTGATTTGGAAAGATTTTATAAAGTGAGTGGTATTGAACTGGGCCTTGAAATGTGGGAATAGAATGTTACCAAGAGGATTTTTTGGAGATGAGACATTGCAAAGCAGTAGTGGTGAGAAAACACAAGATGTGTTTGGGGGAAGAAGCAAAATGATTTTTAATGTCTTGTTTTCTGTCATAACTTTTTTCTTTGCTATTTGTGAAACTTGCTAATTTTATTTTATAAGCTTGTTGATTTTAAGAACTCTAAGAATTGGAAGTAAATAAAATTCCTAATTCTAAAGTAGTTTTTAGAGAATTCTCTTTGACAATTTTTTTGGGGAAAAATTATTGGAACTTAAACATCAAAAAAAGAAAAACATTTCCATACATATAGCCCCTACCAAAAATATATATGAAATTTCTAAATCTCTATTTAATACTGTTTGCTTTTATTTTTAAAACTATATAACAAATTCTACACGTTATTTTCAAAATTGTCATGTGTTTTTGTTCCTTTTGGATTTCCTTCTGTGCAGATTTTAAAATATTTCAATAGATTTTTTTTTACTTCCATTGAAAATTCATCTTCCTTCCAACTCTCATCCCCTCCCCCACTTAAAAATCAAGAGGGGAGAAAAGAATAACTCTTGTAACAAATTATCAAACAAAACAAATTCATTCAATAGCATGTCCAGAAATTTATGTCTATATATATATTGTGTCTATCACCTCTATCAGGAAATAGCTAACTTGCTTCTTTATAGATTCTCTAAAGATATAGTTCATTGTGTTGAACAGTTTTTACATCCTTCAAAATTGTTTTTCCTTATACTGTTGCAGTTCTTCCATAAATTATTCTATTCATTTTATTTACTATACTCTATATCAGTTAATACCACTCGCAATTTTCTGAATTTTAATTTTTTATAACTGCTCATAAACTTTAAAAATCTCTTCTAGAATTTTGCCAGCAGTGAATCAGAGTATGAATTTGAAACCTTTTAGGAGCTTTTGCTTATTTCTGTATGTTGATTTTATGATCCTAGACAAATTGCTTAACCTCTCAGTGCTCTAGGCAACTCTAATATTGTAAATTTTAGAGAACGTGCCAATCATTGGTAAATGTAGTTTCTTTACCATTAATATCCTATGCCAGTGAAATTTCAGGTCTAGTCCCTAAGAAGCATATTACTTTCTTTTATGAAGTAGTGGTAAAATGTTATAGAGACTAGGAATATAAAAGATATTTTTACTGCATTTCATGGCCAAAACATATACTTGGTGAATAGTGTTATACACAGCTAATATTAAATTGTCAAAGTCCTCAAATCTGTGTTAAATTTCTATTTGTAACTTTTGGCAAATGGACAGGAATTCTTTTCTCTGATTTAGTCAGTCAATAAGCATTTATTATTCATCTTCTTTTTGCTAGATACTAGGGATTCAGCATTTTTATCTCTCTAAAATCAGTTCTCTGTTGTAAATTCTCCATTGTGCATTCAAGCAAGTTATTCTGTGATTCTTTCAACATTTTGTGAAGAACGTTCATGGGGTTTGCTTTCAAGAAAATATCTACTAGGAAAGAAAAGACAAATGTCAGATACAAAGGAGAGTGTAATAATTGCAAATAAGGAGTCATAGCAAATGCTACAAGAAGTTTGAGAAGGAAGAAATCACTTTCCCTCTGTGACAAGGGGAAGGGAAAGTTTCATAGAAAAGGTAGTAGCTGAGTTGGATATGAAAGGAAGAGTTCAAGGAGATAGAGATGGCAAGAAATTTATTCTGAGTACTAATGAGGTCATTTAACACCTAATAATGGCCTGCTTAAGTGAATGGGAAAGGGCTTAGATCTTATTATAGATGTAGTTCTTCTTCCTCATAGAATGTATACTTCTAAAGGGAAAGGATTCTTTACTTTTTTGTGTGTTTGCCTCTCCAACTAGTGGCTGAGAAATTTTGTTGTACTGTCCTTTCAATCATATCTAACTCTTTTTGACCCCATTTAAGGATTTCTTGGCAAATATAGTGGGGTGGTTTGCCATTTTCTTCACCAATTCATTTTGCAAAAGAGGAAACTGAGGCAAACAGGGTTAAGTAACTTACCCAGGGCCACGTAGCTAGCAAAATTCTGAAGCCAATTTGAACTCAGGTCTTTTTGATTCCAGGGCCAGCGCTCTATTGATTATACCACCTACCTACTTCAATAAATTGAAGTGAATTAAATTGAAACAATTAAAAATCTAGTTATTGACTTTGTAATATGATTGGTGTTCCTTTCCTCCTTTATCTGCTCTATGCCTATGACCCAAATACCACACCAGCCCACTGGGTAACTTTTCCTAGAAACACACAAAACAAATACAAATACAAACATATAGGGGAAAACATTCAGTTAAGAAGATTTTCCAGAAATCCATCCATTGCTCTGATTTTGAATCCCATGTCCTTCACTCTCCATTTTTCCAGCACAATTAACTCTATAACTATAGTTACAGATTCAGTTTGAGGATAACAGTCTAGAGAGCTGGCCTCCATGTAGCATCTGGGAAGAAGAGAAGCTCAGACTTTTGTTAGTGCTTTGATCACAGAATCATAGAATTGTAAAGGTCTTCAGAAGTCATCAAGTCTAATCTGTACATGAACAGGAATTTTCTCTACAAACATACCTGACAAGTATTCATGGTACCTTTACTTGAAGACCTTTCTCCAGTCATAGTGATAAGGGAAAACCTGCCAAGGCAAACATATCATAATCTGCATTTTAGAGATAAGGGAATTGAGAAGAATTAAATAACTTGTCCACATTCATCAATTTAGTGTCAGAGTTAGAATTAGAAACTAAAATTCTTCTGACTCCAAATCCAGTGCTCTTTCCACTTTACCATAGTGCCTAAAACTGCTCTGGTCTTAGAGAAAGAAGACTGAGTCCAACTTTATTCAGCTTTGACTTTGTCAAGAATCATTTAATAGTTGTATAATTGTGGTCAATTAACTTCTCAGAACCTTAGATTCACCACATTTAAAACAGGATTTAGTGCAAGAAGAAACTTTGTCATTTACTCCAGTGCTCTTATTTTACTAGATGGATTGTTACTTTCTAAAAATTATGTGACAGTCAGGATACAAAGTCAAATCCAAACTTAAACTTTTTGCCACTTTGCCATTTTGTCAACAACTATCGTTCTTCCATATTAGACTGAAGGTATATAAGAGAGTCATGTGCAGTTTCAAGAGGACATGCAGTGAGATTGTATTGAGGGTTCAAGAAGGAGGATTAGGTTAGACAAGAAAGAAACATCATCTCTTCTTCTTTGAAGAGGACAGAGGTGGCTAAGTGCACCAAGAGGTTTAACAGGGTATTGAGGAATTCATTTAGACCTCAAATAGTGCTCCTGAAACACAAACATCATTTTCTAAAAGTTTTTTTAATCAAATTATCTTTTAGTTTTATATCAGTCATTTCTGAATAGACCTCATCCCTAACCATCTCTCCCTATCCCCCAGAGATGAAATAAATAAAAGCAATCCAACAGCAACTGTAAGATAACATATTCAGCATTCTATGCTTAGTTAACTCTTCTCTCCACAGAAAGGAGTGAATTTTCTCATCTCTTAAACCAAAATTATTCATTACAATTATATAGCTTTCAGCTTTATTTTAGAACGCCTTTCATTTTGTATTATTGTAGTCATTCTGTATGTTTTGAGCTGTTTGTATTTTATCTCCCTAGATTCTTTGTGTATGAATATCTTAATGACTTTTCTTGAGTAATTCCAAATTATTTTTCAGAGTGTTTAGACCAATTAACAGATCTCTTAATACTATGTTAGTATATTTGTCTTCTCATCATACCTCAAGTTTGGTTATTTATATTTTTGTCATCTTTGCCAATTTGTCAATTATGAAATTAAACCCTGGATTTATTTTAGTTCATATTTCTCTAATTGTTAGTGATTTGGATCATGTTTTCATATGATCTTTGATAGTTTGCAGTTCTTTTGAAAACTGTTCTTGTGCTTTAACTACACTTGGGAAATAATTCTTACTCTAATACAGTTTCTGGTTTCCTCTATATCTTGGGTATCCAAATTTTATCAGTTATTTTCTGAAAAGATTATTAATTTCTCAATTGACACTTTCCCCTATTTAACTGCATTGATTTTGCTTTTGTTTTACGTAGTGGAAATAGTCTATTTCTCTTTTATGATATCAGTCTTTTAATTAAGAAATTTCCCCCTCCCAGAACATGAAACTAGGAAAGAATTATAGAATTCTATGATAGAGTGGGTTAAAACAATGTGTCCATATTCAGTCTAGCATCAGTTTGGTGAATCCCCCCAAAAAAAGACAACCACCAAGCTTCCTAAAGAGGGGCAAATTTGCTCAGGACAGAAGTGTAATATGTGAAAGCTTCTGTGTCATTCAGCAGAGAGACTGGGTAGATCAGCTGTTGAACCAACACACAGTTGACAACAATGGAGCAGAAAAAGAGTGGGCAGCTTTCAGATATTTGGTGTATATTGGTGCATCACATTTGCTGACATGGGTCAGAACATTTGAAACCATCAGAACTGATCTGATGAAAATGTTGGGTAAATTCAGAAGTTACTAAATGAAAAAACAAGAACTTCACAGTGTGTGATAATTCATCCATTTCTAAGAAAGCAGCATTTAATTACATCAAAAGTAAAGTACAAGTAAAACTTAGAGAGATACAGGATTCCTATTCAGTATGAAGGCAGAGGAAATTCAATTTTATGATGTTAGTAACATTTTAAAACACATTTGTAAATGAACTGCCCAGGAATTAGTATTAATAGAATTAGAATTAGTGTGGTAATCTTTTCATGAATTTCATATGATTTATATGTGAAAAAGCTTAGGGGAAAGGTCAATTTGTACTAGCTAATAGAAAAAGAAATATTACCATTTTCTGTTAACTTTTATTAAAATGCCTTCTTGATAATTATTGTCTCACTTAACTCTCTTTTTCTTTGATATTTTTGATTTGAATGCAGAATAAGACATATATTTTTATATGATGAATGTGGTATTTTGCTTTAATTGAAAATACATATATATACATTACAAGGATTTTGTCTGTTTTTTCTTAATTTCTTTTTTTCTAAAGGTTGTAAGTAGGAAGTAGAAACATAGTAACCAGAAAAACAAGAAGAAAGAGAGGATAGGGGAGTGGGAAGGAGGAAAATTGGGTTTTTTTTCATGCACAGGAAAGAACAGAAGAAAGCACCAAAGACAATAATAATCAAATGGAAGAGAATTTATAATATATTTTTAAAAAGAAAAGAAATTTCTGAGAGAGGTTTGCAATTTGGGGTACCATTCTTTTTCTATTACACAGCATATATGAAAATACTCATTTTACTTGATATTAAGAAAAAAATTAACTGCTTTGACTTCTATGATTACATTATACTTATTCTCCCATTGTTCTTTCTACCAATAACTTATCTCTTATTGATTCTCCTTGTCCTGTCACCTAAATGAAATCAAATTTAGATTTCCTCCCTTAGTTTATCTTTTGGGAATTTCATATATTCTCACTGTTTTCTCCTAGTGTCTGGAGATGGATTACCAAATCCTTAGAACTTCTTTGAACTCTATATTTGGATCATCAACATTTTCAGTTGTATATTTTTTCATTGCATCAAACTGAATATATTTAAAATTGAATCATTTACCTCCCAATAGAGCCTTATTATTGACCTTTCTATTTCTAGTAAGGGTACTATCTTTCTGTTTCAACAGAATGATGTAACCTAGCCTTGAAAGCTAAGTCAACTCTGATCATTTCTTACCCTTATCTCCCACATTGACAAGACAATCTAGTTCTTGTGATTTTTCCTTTATACTATCTCTTATATCTCTCTTTTCCTTTCTATTGCCACTGACAATCTTAGTTCAGAGATTTATTTCATCGCTTCTAACTGTTCTTCCTTTCCTATTACATGTAGGTAAAGAAATCCTGAAATTCAAATTATGTGTTATAATAGTTACTAGTAGTTGGGACTCAGAACACAAAGCACTTCATGGAGAAATTCTGTTACACATAAATTTTGCCAGACCAAAATTAAGGAGTGTAAACAAATCAAATTTATTTTTAACTGAATACAATATTGACATGTAAATAAAATTCCTCTGGAGATGAGAGTATCACATATACTTTAGGGTTTTTTTATACACTATTGCGTAAAATAAGCTGTTCTTTTCAGAGTAGAGAAGCAGTATTTCACAAACACACACACACACACACACACACACACACACACACATATTAGCTACCCATCAAATATCTTTTTCTTTGTGAATCTAAATGGATTCATGAAATCTCTTGAGCCTCTACATGAATAAAGATCAGCTCTATAATGTACTCAAACTTTGCTCAAAGATCACTGTTACAGAAGAACTCACTGTTAGCAGGGAGAAGTGAATATTGATCTTGTCCTTACCATACCAGGAGACCTGAAAAAGTAGGAAGAAGATGAAGAAAGGGCTTTATATTCCTCCCAACTTTCTTCTCCAGGTTAATTTTGTCATTTTATTTTATCTGAACTTTGTGGAATGTTGTCTAAGCCTTTCACTTTATTGGTGGCCCTTCTGTGATTGCTACTACATAACATTGCCTTTTATATAATGTGGTCCCTAGAATTAAACATAGTTCTGGTCTGATTAGGGCAAAAGACAGATGGGCTTTCAGTTCCTTAATTCTGGATATTTTGCTCTTCTTCAGTGTGTATTTCAAATAGTCACATAGGAATTCCATACTAAATATAACCAAAAGAGGTTCACCACCCTACTCTCATTCTAGGCCTAACATATATCCAATCAATCATCAAATAATTAATACCTCCATAACATTTCCCTTCTCTGTACTAAAATAATCCACACCTAACTTCAAGCCCATATCACCTCTGAATTAGAATCACTTCCCTAACTGATCTCCCTATCTTAAGTGTCTCCCCCATTCCATCGTATTTGCTGTATAATTGCCTGTGTGTTTTTTCTATAGTTCAGGATTATGTCACCTCTTTGTCAATAAGCTCCAGTACTATTCCTTACCCTCAGAATCAAATATACTTTCTTTTATTTGACATTGAAAGTTCTTCCCAACCTGGCTACATCTCATTTTTCCAACCATCTTACATATTATTCCAAACCCCAAGGTCCAACTATACTATGCTTCTTGTTATTTCACACACATAACATTATATCTTGGGTTTTCCTTATATCTATAATGTTCAATTTCCTCACTTGCAGTCTCTTAGGATACCTGTTTTTTTTCCAAATTGGATTTTTTCCAATTGGATTTTTTAAAATGAAATTCTGTTAGGATACATAAACATTCATATTTTGCTTTCTAATATTAACTTAATTTTAAGGATCAAGAAAGCAAGATTGTGGAAAGGTTAAATGAATTTCCCAGAATCACACAGAACATGTCTGATGCAGTATTCAAATTCAAGTTGTCTTCTAAGTCTCAAATTCTATCCAGTGTGCCACCATGCTTTTTCACAAGAGTCAGTAGTGATTAGCACAAAAACCCAATATGTTCTTGGGTTGTCTGAAGAAAAAAATAATTTCGAGGCATAAGATGATAGTCTTGTTTTACCCTACTCTGATTACATCACATGTAGATTATTGTATTCAGCTCTGAGTGAAAGTTTCACAAAGACAGATTTGAAGGAAAAAAACCTTAAAATTAAGAGCTAGTAAATTTGTTCTCATTGAAGTGTTCACACTAATGTTGGATGATATCTTATTGAATATGTTGTAGTGATTTTTTTCACATATGGATTTTTTATGTGGTAACTAAGGTTCCTTCAAACTCTAAAATTCTGTAATTCTTAGTGAAATATGAGAAAATGAAAAGCTAAAGAGGAGAAAGAAAAAAGCATTTATGCTAAGTAGATGTTTATGAAATCTTTTCATTTTTAAAACTGAAATGAATGTCAAGAGAACAAACAATTAAGTACTTTAGTATTATAAAATTTGCTCTCATGAAAGACTATAAAATATATTCATATATTCATACCATGTCATATGAGAACATAGTAGCAATGAAACTAGGACTAGAGAGCAGATTTATTTATTTAATTTTGCAAAATGATGATAATTACTAAATGGTTTGTTAATTAGAGGTTTCTTAAACCACTAAGGAATTTGTGATTATACTGGATTCTATATGATGTTAGTATATGACAATTACTCACCATAAACTCTCTGTAGTAGTTTTACTATATTATGTTAAATTAAAGCTGGAGCCTTAATGTGACAGCATTGTTAAAAAGAATTGGACTGATTTTGTAGCATAAGAATAATATGATTTTACTCTTTGGTTTTAGTCTTAAGAGATATGAATTTTGATTTATTATATGTCATTTTTTAGTTGTGTTTCAACTCTCCATGACTCCATTTGGGATTTTCTTGGCAAAATATTAGAGTGGTTTGCCATTTCCTTGTCCAGTTCATTTTATAGATGAGGCAACTGAGACAAAAAGGGTTAAATTACTTGCCTGAGGTCAAATAAGTAGTAAATGTCTGAATACATATTTGAACTGATGAGTCTTTCCAACTCCAGGGCAAGTACTCTATATTGTGCCACTTCATTGCCTGATCGATAAAAATTAGTCTTAAAAGGTTTGGTTCTGGCTGTGCAGTGTTTTTCTTTCCTACCTCTTCTCATTTATTCCAAAGTTACTTTGTAGTTCTTCATCCTGCCTTCTCCCCACTCCCTTTTTCTTTGGTAGATGAATAAAAAGAGAGTTACACAGACAGACAAGACAGACAGACTGGCAGGCATATTCTGCAGCCAAGCTGCCCTGAACTAATGGTACCACCTCGTGGTCACATCATGGGAAATTATCTGACTTACCCTTGTGAGTGAGTTCATCTGACATGCTAAATTCTTTCCTTTCTTTTCTACAACTACTTACAGCTTAGTTCATTCACCTCAGATAATCTCTCAGCGTAGATTCATATGACTCTTTCTTCTCCTGAATTAAATGCCCTTAGCCAAACACTGCTTGCTTAATTTGCTTTTGCTGGCCTTCTCCAATTGCAGTGCTAAGATTATTTTTCTTTTTTTTTCTAACTTTTCTTCCTTGTTTAATTGCTGTTGCTATTTTCATTTCATATATAATATAAATTATGTATTTGTTCTTAACATGCTTTTGTGTACTAGTCTGAAAATTTTATTTACTATATTTGTTTTTATGGAAATGTGTCTTCAGAGTTTTTTAAAAAACACATTGAGTTTTAGGTATGCTTTTGAATCATAAAAATTCAGAACTGACTGTAAATATGTCCATAATTCCTAGTTGTCCACATTGGACCTGTGGCAAGTGGAATATTTAAGTTTTTAAGTTTGAGCTTTTATCCCTTCTCTCTCTGTCTTCCTTTCAGCTGTTTTTCATTGGTGATATAGGGCATTTGGTATAGTAAATTGTTGAGTGTCAGTGAGCAGGCTTGGCAAGTTTTGTGCAGTGTGTATGTACATAGGTAAAGAAATCTTCAGGGCAGTGAGATGGGATTACCAGAGATTCAAACCTACTAATTGGAAACAGAGGGAATCCTAAATGTAAGCAACACTCTTGGTGGTTTCATTTTCTTCTGTTTCTTACGATCATACTGGCATTGATACCTTCACAAATATACTCTCTATGTTAATTCCTTATTCTTTCTCTTAAAATGGCATTGAGCAGGAATATAACTTTTAGGATAAAAGAAAAGAAATATTCTAAATTGCATTTCATTTTTAGTGCAATGGAAAGAGCCCTGATTGGGTATCGGGAAAACTAGATTCTTATTTGTTAGGAAAATGACTTGTATACTTAAATTTCCTGGATTTCAGATTTCTTATCTTTTAAAAAACAACTTTAATAATGTAATAATTTAGTGCTTGAAACTCTGTAAAGTATTCATGGATATTATTTCATTTGATTCTCTCAACAACCTGTGAACTAGGTACTAATATTATCCCCATTTTACAGATGGGGAAATTGAGGCTGAGAGGTTAAGTGACTTGCACAGGGTCATACAGCTAAGTAAGTGTCTGAAGTAGGATCATTCTGTAATCTTTTATTTCTCCATAACATTGTGTCACTGTTATTCGAACAAAGGGGGAAAGTGGCAGGGATTAATGAAAATGGGGAAAGATAAAGATGATCATAGACCAGAATCTAGATGATTGCTTGAATTTTTTTAACCTGTCTAGAGTGAAAATACCAAAAAAAAAGAGATATTATGAATAAATACACATTTGTTCTTCCTTTTTTCCCCTTTAGTTCTTATTAAAATTTTAATTCCTTTTTTTTCTCCTAAACATTGAAACTAAAAAAAAAAAGTCATATTGGCTATTGAATGAACTATATTTTCATTAAACAGTATGGGTTTTCTAAAAATGTATGTCCCTTTATATTAATTTTTAGTGCCCATAATGTTTAGAGAATTAAAATAAATGGGAATTTACATGATTGTTCTTGAATGTTGTTAACTTTTAGGTTGGGGAAAATGTAAGTAGAATTAAGTATACTCTGGGATATTTTTTCCTCTTTTTTTTAAAATAATTGTTTTATTTTCAAAAAAATGCACGAAGATAGTTTTCAGCATTCACACTTGCAAAAACTAGTGTTCCAACTTTTTCTCTCTTCCTTCCCCAAACCTCCCCTAGACAGCAAGTAATCCAATATATATTAAACATGTGTAATTCTTTTATATATTTCTACAATTATCATCCTCACAAGAAAAATCAGTCAAAAAGGGGAGAAAATGAGAAAGAGAACAAAAAACAAGCCAACAACAACAAAAAAGGTGAAAATACTATGTTGTGATCCACATTTATTCCTCACAGTCCTTTTTCTGGATGCAGATGGCTCTCTCCATCACAATTCTATTAGAATTGGTCTGAATCACTTCATTGTTGAAAAGAGTCACATCCATCAGAATTGTTCATTGCATAATCTTATTGTTGCTGTGTACAATGTTGTCTTGGTTCTATTCACTTAATTTAGCTCAGTTCATGTAAGTCTCTTCAGGCCTTTCTGAAATCCACCTGCTGGTCATTTCTTATAGAACAGTAATATTCCATACATTCATATACCATAATTTATTCAGTCATTCCCTAGATGGGCATCCACTCAGTTTCCAGTTCCTTGCCACTATAAAAAAGGGCTGCCTCAAACATTTTTGCTCATGTGAATCCTTTTCCATTTTTTATGGTCTCTTTGGGATACAAGCTCAGTAGAGACACTACTGGATCATTTGATAGCTCTTTGGGCGTAGTTCCAAATTGCTCTCCAGAAAAGCTGGATCCATTCACAACTCCACCAACAATGTATTAGTGTCCCAGTTTTCCCACATCTCCTCCAACACTTATCATTATTTTTTCCTGTCATCTTAACCAATTTGAGAGGTATGTAATGGTATTTCAGAATTGTCTTAATTTGCATTTCTCCTGATCAATAATGATTTAGAATGTTTTTTCATATGACTAGAAATGGTTTTCTTTGTCTGAAAATTGTTCTTATCCTTTAACCATTTATCAGTTGATAATGGCTTGTATTCTTATAAATTTAAGTCAATTCTCTATATTTTATAAATTTTAGAAAGGGTTTTATCAGAACCCTTGAATGTAAAATTCCCCCCCCAGTTTTCTGCTTCCTTTCTAATCTTGTCTGCATTAGTTTTGTTTGTACAAAACCTTTTTAATTTAAATATAAGCAAAATTATCCATTTTGCATTTCATAATGTACTCTAGTTCTTCTTTGCAGAGAACTTTTTTTTTTTTTTTTTGCTGAGGCAATTGGGGTTAAGTGACTTGCCCAGGGTCACACAGCTAGGAAGTGTCTGAGACCAGATTTGAACTCAGGTCCTCCTGACTTCAGGGCTGGTGCTCTATCCACTGCGCCACCTAGCTGCCTGACCTCTAGTTCTTCTTTGACTATAAATTTCTTCCTTCACACATCTGAGAGGTAAACTATCCTTTGTTTTTCTAATTTGCATTAGCATCGCTTTTTATGTCTAAATCATGAACCCATTTCAATCTCGTCTTGATATAAAGTATTAGGTGTTAATCAATGGCTTGTTTCTACCATACCATTTTCCAACTTTTCCAGCAGTTTTTGTCAAATAGTGAGTTCTTATTCCATACTCTGGGATTTTTTAGCACGCAAAATTCTATATCCAGTCAGGCCTCTTAAGCTTAATAAGCTAAAACCTTCTATTCATGAAGAGCAACAGCCTTTTATTAATTTTTGTTTTATAGTCCAAGATAGTTCCTTTCATATGGCCTAATGAAAGACCCAGGAGCAGGGAGATACCTATTTGTTGAATGAATTAATTCCCTACAACATTATGCATATGACAAGTATTCAATAGATTTTTGCTAAAAGAAGGCATGAAAGAAAGTAAAAATTTGAGAATGACTAGGAAAACAATCATTTTCTTATTATTAAAGGGTTATCTATCTCTCCATTTCTAAGGTAGAATGGAATTAAAAAAAAAACTCTAGTTTTATCATTTGTTTACATCTGTATAAAGAATTTGAAACAATATTGTTAAGGTAGAGGGTGTTATATATGCAATTATATTTGGTGGTTATTCAATCAAACAGTGCCATTTACCTTTGAAATATTTTCACAACCCAGGAAAAAAAAGTTTTAAGTAGAAAAATGAACCTGTTTCCTGAGGAGATTCATATGTAAATTGAAAGAATGACTTATTTCTTTATCCTATATACTCACAGAATTTCACTTTAAGACCATCATTAGTAATATTAAGTAAAGTTTTATATATATATTTTTCTTTTTGATTTAAAGGCTTATTTGTGTTTTTATGATTCTCTCTATGCTTTCTGAAAACAAGACTGAATGGAAGGAAACATTTTATAAAATACAGAATTCTTATCTTTTAGAAGTAAAGGAAATAAATTACTTACCAGACTTACTAATTATTAATTAAAGTCCAATTTTCTCCTCTTAGAGAAATTGAAAACTATTTTATGTAAACAGGTAATATTAAAGCAAGCTAAAATACAAATTTAACTTTGTGCCATATTCCTTCTTAGTTTGTTATGTTATATAAATAATTTCCCATATGATCTTATTTGTGTTTTCTAAATTATAATACAGCTGACTCTTAAGCACACCAGTTTTCTCCCCTTAAATTTTGTGAAGTTATATTCGATAGAATTTAAATACAAAAAAAAATATCCATCTTAGTTCTCAGTATGTATTCAGAAATGCTAATGTGAGTTGTTATGATACAAAGTATACTTTCAAACAAACAAAGCCTGACTTACCAAAAAAAAAAAAGTGAACAAAATTCATTGTGTTTGGATTTGTGGTGGTGTAGCCTTGATTTTTGTCTTTTTTGTTTATTTAGTAATTTGTACTGGTTCTTCATGTTCTTAGGAAAAATTAGTAAAGTTATCTCAAACTCTCATTGAGAGTAACCATTTTCATATAACGGTGTGGGTTAACATTGTTGTACAATACACTTGTCCTCTTCAATTGCTTTTGCTCTCAAATTTCTTTTCCGTTCATTCTTATTAACATTTGATTTCATCATTAATCTCTGATTTTCCCCTTTCAGAATTATCCTTTACTTTAGTCTTTTTCATTATGAAAATTTATGTACTTTTTCTCTCTACTTATGCCTTTGTAAACAACCTTCAGATATTAGTCTTTTGCACACAAAGAAAACAAAATCTCTTTAAATAATATTATTTAATGTTACCATTGTTATAAATTTCTCATTCAAGGTAAGTAATTTTTGGATGATCATTTTAATTCATACACTATTAAGGAACAACATTGAAACTGGAATGATTTGGCCATTCTAAGATAATTTTATTTTAATCATTTTAATTGTAATACCTTTTTTTTAACTCCACAAAAAAAATCTACTAAAACAAAGTCTTGCAATTATTTTTATAGGGAGAAAAAAATGAAAATTCAAGATATCAAAAATAATATTAAAGAAGCTATAGAGGTAAGTACACAATCTTTTCCCTTTTTTATTTCAAGCAATGCCGTTTAACTGATTGTTTACTGAAATGTTTGTTTTACCTGTTTTCAGACAATAGTGACAGCAATGGGAAATTTGGCACCTCCAGTTGAGCTAGCCAATCCAGAGAATCAGTTTCGAATTGACTACATTTTAAACTTAGCTAACCAGATAGACTTTGACTTCCCACCAGTAAGTAAAGCTTTTATTTAATCTATGCCAGAATTTCCATTGATTGCATTACTTGAGGGTTTTTAAAAATGTGTAGTTATATAATACATTGTGTTATGATTTTGATGTAGGGCACTCCCAAGTAAGGAAATTCCCTCTACCAATACAAATTGATGCCTTTTCTGAAACACATAACATCTCTTAGATCAGTAACATGTTAAGTGATTTGCCCAGTGTGACATAGCCAATATGTCTCCTCGGTTTAGCTTGAACCCAGGTCTTTCTGATTCTAAGGCCAGCTTTACCTCCTTGTTTCTCTGTGCAATATACACTCATGAGATCTGAATTTCTGAAACTAACCATCAAATATCCCCGGGAAGAATTTTTCCAATTTTTTAGAATTTGCATAATGCTTTAATTGTGAAATGGTTTATTTTAATGACTAGCTTTGGAAAAAGGCTTTTGAACAAATTTTGGATTTGGAATCATGGGATTGAATCCCAGCAATATTATTTACTACTTGTGAAACTTTGAACAAGTTTTATCCTCCTTAGCTCTCATTAACCTCCTTTGTAAAATGAGGGAGTTAGATGAGATGATTTACAGGGCCTCTTCCAACTAAAAAGCTACTATATTGTACTATGACATTAATTGTATGTGGTCTGAGTCATTTTGAGATTCTATGCTCATATATATAAATTATTGAGTTAGGTATTATGAATATAGTTTACATGGTATAAACATAATTCTACTGATTCATATTTTTTGTCATTGGGAGGGTCATTTTTACTCTCTTAATCAGTCTCATAATAACAGAGGCCCTTGATCTCTTTCCACCCATTTGGCATCTGGTGTTATTCTAGATTATTTAGTTCTACCAAATCATAGCTTCAAGATAGTACATTTTTATTTCAGTTCAACAAAATTTAAGGTCCTACTATTTGGAAGTACTTGGGATAGTAATTTCTAAAAGACTTCTATTATAGGTAAAATTGACAGCTGCTAATCTCACTGGGAGCACTGTCTCATTTGGGGATGCCCAGGACTCAGCTTGAAACCAATTTATTTCATCATAGTGTCTGTAGGATAATACCAAGCACCCATCTGAAAACTGGTTATGTTTGTTGTTGTTTTAATGTTTCTGGAGCAACCGTGTATCTTTTATATTCTTAAAAAACAGTGCCCGGTACCTTCTTCTTGTATTGAATCAGCTGAGTAGAGAGGAGAATAACCTGATTATTTTGCTTCAGTGTTTCACCATTGATTGATATCTCAGCCAAGTAGTCACATTGATGGCAAGATGGAGTTGGCATCTTTATATGCTATATAACTGTTTGTAGGGTTCCACTTCTGACTTTATAAACAAGCAAAACAAATTAATATTATTCCACCAGCTCAAAATGTATACTAGACATAAAATAGAGACCAAAAATGTAAAAATTTTAATAGAAGTTGAAAATAACAACTTCAGCCAAAAACTTCATGAGGTGATATGAATAAGAGTTTCAAGAAATGAAATTACCTAATTGGGTTGTGTTCTGCTTTATTGGAGAAAATATATACATTACTAAAGTCATAGATTCATTTAAACTGTATCAATCTTTACATTGAAACGACTAATCAAAGATATCACTTCTTCATTGCTTCGGGAACCTATGATTGACATGGACATTTTCTCCACTGACATAAATTGTAACATAATAGCATAATAATCATGAAGAGTTGTGCAGAGATATCCTGGAGTCAACTTGTACCAGATTCCAGAGCTAATTGTAAAATTTTAGTATGATCATTTATACCTCAGAAATCAGAAAATGTTACAAATCAGATGTTGATTTATTGTTTTCTTATTTGTCTAGACTTTTAAAATGTGATAGAGAAAATGTCAACAATTCAGAATAATTTTTGAGTATATTATGCATTCATTTTTGAGAGAGATTTGCTAAAGATTTATCAGCATGTCACTGGTTGTCATCAAGAAATTAATCACCCTCTGGCCATTGTCTCTTAGAATATAGAATA
Source organism: Myrmecobius fasciatus (assembly GCA_023553655.1). Classification (NCBI taxonomy): domain Eukaryota; kingdom Metazoa; phylum Chordata; class Mammalia; order Dasyuromorphia; family Myrmecobiidae; genus Myrmecobius; species Myrmecobius fasciatus. Next base: position 214,616 of record JAJPUD010000377.1, on the reverse strand, counting down.
TAGCTATACTGGTTCTCAAACCGAGTAACATTAACTAGGGCTTGTTCATCACTGCCATTGCTGTTAGAATCCCAGGACCACCTCATGTGACAATAAAACAGAGTAGAACTTTAATAGCAGCATCTATATTATCATTATTGTAAAGGTTTTCTAAATGAAAAAAGGCTCATCAGAAAATTTTCTGATTTAATTACGTGAGAAAAAGAATGGAACCGATGCTTCTTTGATCTAAACGTATAATTCTTGGCCAGAAACAGATTAGAAGACAAACTTAATTCACTAGTGAAATTGCCTTTATAGTCTTCTTGTTCCATGAGATGCCAGAGCAAGACTTTTATTAGAGTGGGGCACACAGAATGACTTTGAATATGAAGAGATTAGATTCCACAAATTCTACAATATTCCACAAATCAGTAGGAACAAGACATGAGAAACCTTATTAAAATATTTTCTCACAAAATCATTTATGTATAATTCCATTAATTTTGTTTTTGGCAAAAGGATAATGTGTACATTTTATAATTTAAACCATTAATTGCTGCAAAGATCTATTTAATTATTAGTACTCCTTATGTAGTTTATATTGTACATAGTCAGGTGTGATCACTTAACCCATCATAACTTTTACTATAAATACCAATTATAAAATAGTTTTTAGGATTAGTTGATTTTTGTAACTCCTTTTGCCTTAATTCAATATTCACTATTATATCTATAGCAAGTATATATGTCTGGAGAATATAAAACAGTTGACAGTTAAAGAATCCTTATTAGGTATTTATGAAATAAGAACTTACCTTGGGGCAGCTAGGTGGCACAGTGGATAGAGCACCAGCCCTGAAGTCAGGAGGACCTGGGTTCAAATCTGGTCTCAGACACTTAACATTCCCTAGCTGTGTGACCCTAGGCAAGTCACTTAACCCCATTTGCCTCAGCAAAAAGCAAAAAAAAAAAAAAAAAGAACTTACCTTTAATGATCTGTGATTTTAATATTGTGAGCAATTCATAATTTTAATGAATGAATGAATGAAAAAACTTATTAAGTCAATCACTATTGGGATTATAGATAGTCCTTGTTCTTTTAGTACATTCTGGATGAGGAAGATAATACAGGATTCAGCTGAAGGGCAGCTAGAAAGACTCAGTGATCCTCAAGATGGTGGTAGGGCAGAATAATTCATCTCATGTATTATTTTAATTGACAAAACTATATGGATTTTTTTAATGATATGCCAAGAACTTTGAGGGCAAAAAGTTTCTGAGTCTTAAGTAGTAGAGACATAAGCTGTAGCACCTGCACAGAGAGTTGCCAGATCAGGTTTCTTTTGGGACTGCTCTCTTGGAGAATGACTTCAGGGGCCAGCGGAAAGTAGGAGCAGTGACTTGGAGATATTGCTGTTCCTTAAGCTTTTGAACACAAGATGCTAGGTTGCCTAAACAGGAGTCCTAAAGAAAAGGTGATAGTCAAAATCATGGTGATGTTTTGGTTCACATGGCATTTGCTGTCTCTTTTTTTTTTTTCCTTTGGAACAGACATTTTGTATTTTTAACTGATTGGCTTGCATGCCATTGGTGTCATTTGGCAGTTGGTATTGTCAAGGGATACTGATGGAGATCACAATTTCTCTAAAACTTAGTAGGTTTTTGAGAATTCCTGTGTCATAAAAATTCACCACCACATAGCCAAATTAGTGATGAACCTCTCCAAATTTAGGAAGGCTGGTCCTGTGTCTGAAAATGTATTTTTGGAGGGTTTTCCCTTATTTAGTTGATAAATTTCTACCCTCTAAATCTTTCTCATGGAGAAGTGGGGCTTAGAAGTCTCAACTGACTAAAACTATTTCAGTTCCTAGTTAAACTGGAGTATATTCTGTTCCTTTCAATATTCTGATATATTTTCCCTAACTTCCTTTTAGAAGATAGTTCAAACAAAACTTCTTTTACCTAACTATTTTGAAATCACTTATGATATTCATTTAAAATATAGCAACTCTCTCCACTAATTTCTTCATTGAAATATCTTGAGTATACACAAATTTGAATTTTTGTGAATTTGAAAATTTTTTTTGTTTGCTTTTTGCTGAGGCAATTGAGGTTAAGTGACTTGCCCAGGGTCACACAGCTAGGGAATGTTAAGTGTCTGAGATCAAATTTGAACTCAGGTCTTCCTGACTTCAGGGCTGGTGCTCTATCCACTGCGCCACCTAGCTGTCCCATTTGAAAATTTTTTTAGAACATTTAGGTTACAATATGGTTTAAACCTTAATTTAAATATGGAAATGTTTATAATTTCCTGGCTGATTAAAAACTAGGATAGCTATTTTGTCTTTGTGAGTATGAATTATAATTTTTATTAAATTTAAATTTTTTATCAAACATTCTTTTTTTCTTTTCCCTTTGTCCCATACAAACAAGCTTTTTATAAAATCAATTATTGTAGCATATGAGAATGCTACCAACAGTCAAAGATTTGAAAATTATATTTCAAGTTGTATTTTAAAGATTTCCTTCTTTAACCCTTCCCACATACACATCTTTACTTACTGTATACATTAAATATGACATAGAAATATTAGTTTTTCAGTTGTAAAACTTGTTATACTTATATCATTTTAAAATGTAAGGGAGTGTGAATACAAAATGCTCATTTGAATTGAATAATTACAAGATATCTAATGGAATACAAATGAAATTAGTTTAAATTTTAATATATAATTTAAAAATCAAAGTTTTTATTCTAAAATCATTTTGCAAACAAAATTATGAATCAGTAATAAGATATAGTAATGTGTGGAGAATTTTGGGCTTTATGAGCCTCCTAAAAGTAAAGTAGGTGCTCCTAATCTGGTATAAATGTAAAAACTAATACTACTTTGTAGCAGTGGCAGAGAGCTGTTGGTTTGTAGGTTTTATGTCCCAAAAAGAAAAAAGAAGGAAGAGAAAAGAAAAAGAAATCAACAAATAGCTTTTCTTGCTCAATTCATGTTTGTATTTGTTCTTGCTGCTTTTTGTTATTCTTAGTTTTCTTTTTCCAAATAATTTCCCCAAATGGAGTTTATATCCTTCAGTTTCCTCGTATAGGTATACCACAATAAAGCTGTTCTTTAAACAGTTGTTTTAAATCCTCTTAATAGAGCTAGATTCTTAAAGAAATGATGTTGTAAATTATTTTGTAAATAAAATTAAGAATTTATATGTTCAGGACTGGGTTTTAACTTAAAGTGATATGATTAGATTAACACATTAATAGTTAGAACTTGTCATTGCTCTAATCAGAAGGCGGCATCCTCCAACTTATTTGAGATCATAGAATTTCAGAGAGCTAAAGGATCTCAGAAGAATCGAGCCCAAACTATACTTGACCAATCCCCTTCTCCCTTCCTCTACCTGCTCCCCTTTCCTCATATATACACATAAAAATACCCAACTAGGAGTCATCCAGCCTTTGTATAAAGGAACCAACATGCTTAATGAATACCTGTTAATTGATTAATTAAATTTACTTCTTTGCAACTTACTTTCCATTGTTCCTAATTCTGCCCTCAGGGGCCAAGGATTTTAGTGTCTAATCCTCTTCTTGGTAATAATGCTCTTTAAATGCTTGAAGATAGCTATCAAATTTTTTCCCCCTTAAGTCATCTTTTCTCCAGATGTGGATCTGGAGTTTAAGAACTGGAAATGTGAATTTGAAAGTTATTTATATAAGATGATAATGAAACTGTGGAATCAACTGAGACTGTAAGAATCATTGGAATCAACAGAATATATATAGAAGAAAAGGTCAACTATAGATCACAACCTATTTAAGATGTGAGGAAAGGATGAGGAGTCAAGAAAGGAACAGTTACAGAAGTAAGAGGAGAACTAAGAAACATGAATATCTTACAACCCAAAGGAGGAGCTACTATCCAAGAAGTGATGGAAATAATAAAAGCAACCTAAAGATTAAGGAGAAAGAAGGTTTAAAAAAAAGAGATAATTGATTTATCAGGAGGTTATCTGGTTACTTTTGAAATAGAAGTTTTAATAGAATATTGGGAATAGAAGTCAGATTAAACAGATTGCAGAGAGTGGATGATGAGAAAATAGAGGTGCAACAATCAGGTCATTTTTGAGAAGTCTGACAATCAGTCAGAGAAGAATGAAGAAAAAATAGCTAGATGGGTAATAAGGGAGACAGAAGGAAGCATTTTATTTACAGTTGGACAGATAAGCATATATCTATAGGTCAGCACTTACCAAACTGCTTTGGTCTTCAAAACCTCATGCATACTTAAAAATTATTGAGAACCCCTCAAAGAGTTTTTGTTTTTGTGGGTTATATCTATTGATATTTGCTGTGTTAGAAATTAAAACATCTTAGTATTATTATTAAAATAGTTTAGAACTTGCAGACCCCCTGATGTTTTCTCAGGGACCTCCAGGGGTCCCCAAATCATATTTCAAAACCATTGATATAGAGGAAAGCACCAATAGAAAAGGAAAGATTATAAATTCATGGAAGAGAAGGAATGGTTGTTGGAGTAAGGTCCTTAAAGAGATAAGTAGGCATGGATCCAGGGGTCAGGAGTGAAAAGATTATCCTCAACAAGCATTAAAGGAAATGATCTTAAAGGAATTTTAAAGATCTTCTGGTATACTTAATCATTTTATATTTGAGGAAATTGAGGCCCAGAGAGGTGAAGTCAATTATCCACAATAACAAGGAGTAGGAACAGTTTTCTCTGTGATCAGAAGAAAAAGTGGGCTATAGTGCTTGTAAGTTTTATGGAATTGACTTAGTAGGATATTTGGGGATTTCTATTAGATGAATTCAAATTTCTCAATGAATTATCTTTCTTTGATATTCTTTTTTTCCTTAACTTCTTTTTCTTCTTTGCCAACTCTTCATCTCTTTACCATCCATTAAATATAAGTGCCCCTCCTCCAGTTCTGTCACTGGCCCATCATCTTCCCTCTTTAAAATCTTCCTTGATGAGTCCAATGACTCACTGACTTTAATGATCACCGCAAAACAGACATTTTCTAAATTTATCCTTATCTTTCAATCTTCTAACAACTTCTCCCCAGAGTTCTAAGATTATTTCCACCTGTCTTTTGCTGAATAGCTACTTTAACATTGTCAAATAAAGAAATGCATAACTATGAAAATTGTGTTGATCATCATTCCCAAGTGCCCACTTAAGTTAGGCTCTATGTACTCTTCTCTAGTTAAATTACATCTGAAAACTTGTGTTCAGATTGGCACTCCATGATAAGAAAGCAGCCATGATGGTGAAAGGGCTTTTATTTCATGCCTTATGATGAAAGAACTAAATATATTTAGTCTAAAGAAGAGGAAAAAAATGTACAATGGGACATGATAACTGTCTTTAAATATTTGAAGAGTTGTCATATGGAGAGATTGGATACTATTTGCTTGCCTGCAAAAGAGCAATTAAGTAGAAGATGTAAAAGCAAATTTAGATTTGATGTCAGGAAAAACTTCCTAATATTTAAAATCTTCCCAAAGTGTAATAGGCTACCTCATAAGGTAGTGAGCTCTTTTTAAACTGAAAGTTTTCAAGAAAAGGCTGAATATTTAATATAGGTAATATTATAATAGCGGTACCTCTAAAGATATATGTAGGACTAGATGGGCTTCCTTCCAACACTAACATTTTTTTTTATTCTGTGAAAGGTTGATTTTTTTTTAGTAACTTTTTAGAGTAAGAAACTGATTTTTACATATTTTCTGCTTTTTATGCATACCTTCCTTCTTCCTCTCAACATTCAATCTGTTTCTGACTTGTTTCTTTTTTTCTTTTCTCAAAATTAGCTCTCTAGAAGTGACAAGATTTATTTGAATTGAGACAGTCACAATAGAGAAAAAAAATCTTTCCCTTTTTGTCACTAAAACAGCTACCTTGACTAACAGGAGTATTTGAGAATAATAGTGAATCACACTTATATAGTCTTTATGGTTTCCAAAGTACTTTATTTACAGCCATGGACAATCCCTGAAATAACTCAGTAAAAACAACATAAAGAAGTGGTTGCAAACAATATGTTTATTCTTTCATTTTGGTAGTTTTTTTCATTTATTCATAGCCGTTGGCTTCTTAACCACCTTCATGTTCAAAGGTAATATTAAATATTGACTAAGGAATATGCTTTCTTTATTAGTTCCAATGTTATGTATTTTGGCATAAATTCTGTTATTTAATGTCACAATTACATAGTTGTAGTAATTATAAACACACACATATACACATATAATCATGGTTGTAATTTGTTTATTGTTTGATAGTCTTTCCAATTTAAAATTTTTTCATATTATATTTCTCATTATATTACAGTGACATTTAATCACATTCATATACCTCAATTTGATCAATCATTCTTCAGTATTTCAGAATTCAGTTCCAAATTTTTGCTATTACAAATAATGTTTTGAGGAATGTTTTCTCACAACCTTTTCTTATAATAACCTCCTTGAAGTTATTTTACTTTAAATAGTTTTGATTAATTTTTTTGTTTAATTTTTCACAGTTTTATAAGTAAATCATCACATATTGGCAGACAGAAATATTTTTTTCATTTCTTTACCATTGTAATTTCTTTTTTTCTTATTTCATATTGCTTTCATTTCTAATATCCTTTAATAATAATAGTGATCATGGCTTTGCTTTTGATCTTATTGGGAAAAGTTACATGTTTATGCCTTTATATAATGTTCTCTATTGATTTTTAGAGTGTTTTTGATCAAATTTTTAAAAGGTTAGTCACTTCATTCTTATAATTTTTGTGGGTTTGTTTTTTAATCACAAATGAGTGCATATGTTTTCTGAGACTTTTTTGCATCCATTTATATAATCATGTGAGTTTTGTTGTTTTTGATATTAATGTTATTTCTGATCATAATTGATTTCCTGGTAATGAACCTAAATTCCTAGTATAAATCCAGCTTGCTAATGATGAATATTTCTTGCGTTATATTAATATAATCTATTTGTAAGTATTTTATTTAATATGATTGTATCAATGTTAATGCTAATATGAGTCTATAGTGCTCTGATTTATTCTTTTTTGAGGAAATGAGAATTTAGGAATGAGAATTATGTTAGTCTTATAGAATGAATTTTATATAAAGCACTTATTACTCTCTTTAAAAAACAAATTTTTAGTGACTAACATAATTTGCTTATATATTCATTTATATAATGGTTTTGGGTGAGGGGATTTCTATAGTAGATGATTTATGATTTGCCTAATTCCATTTTCTGAGATTGGATTATTTAGAAAATTTAACTTACTATTCTGTTAATGGTTGGCATTTTACATTTTTTATAGATTCATTTCACTTGAGTTATTTTTATTGCTATTATTCTTCAGTTTCTTCAAATTTTTCAGATGCTCTGTATTTGTTCAAACTTCCCCTTTCAATTTTTGCTTTTTAAAGTTTTGTTTTTGTTCTCTCTTTTTAAAAATTAGGTAGTTATTTTAGTCATTTAATTTTTTGCCATTTAATTTGCCACTTAATATTTTTATTTTAAATTCTGTTTTTCTCTCCTTTAATTTTTCATATATCTTTTTACTTATTTTAGAAATGTTTGCTAACTTAGTTTTTTTAAAGTTTATATTCACTTCTTTAGTTCTCTTTTATTAATAATTATATTCAGAGATATAATTTTTTTCTATTAGAACTGCCTTAGTTATATCAAAGTAGTAATATCTTTTTACTGTTTCATTTCTATGATTTGATCTTTTGATGTATACATTATTTTAGGATGTCATTTTTAAAAGATTCCATTTAGATTTGTATCTTTTGTTCATCTTGTATCATTTTGTTTAGGTGACTCTAAACTATTTAAGGGCTAGATAGTTTTTGTTTACTTTGTATACATAATATCTCGCAAAGTGTGTTGCACATAGTCTAAATTTGATGTTTGTTTTGAGTTGAAAATTTTCTTCTTATCAATAGTAGGCCTGGTGGCAATGTGATACAGTGGAAAGAATGCTGAATTTGGAGTCAGAGAAACTCATTTAACTAACCTGGGCTTCAGCTTCCTCATTTTTAAAATGATAAATGTGGGTTTGTTGATTATCTGAATTCCTTTCCACTACTAAATTTATGAACCTATGATCTTTGGAGGGCCTACTAAAAGACACTGAAGCCCAGTCTCTTGATATATCACTTGAGCTTACTTCCTATCTCCTGCTCAATATTATTGACTTAGTCTGGAAACAGGAATGTGAAGCCTGCTATAACTCCTAAGATATGAGTCATAAGTATATTTGTTTGGTCATAATTTTGAATAGTAATTTTGTTTATAATGTTTAACCTTCTAAGCAGGATAGTGTATCATCCTAATTTTAATGTTAAAAAAAACCCCACAGCATAGAAAGTGTTAGATCATATATCAGAAATAGGATTTAAACTCAGATTTTCTGATTCTACATGATTTTATTACACTATATTACCTTCTGGGTGTGGGGGTATGTATGTTTGTGTGTGTGTGTGTGTGTGTGTGTCTTGAGGTCATTTCCTAAATAAGTCGACGCAAGATAAAACTAACAGATTATATTCAAAGTGCAGCCACGTAGCCTTTTCCTCATAGACTAATATTGAGTGATCTTTTATTTCTGACATACTCAGCTTTGGTTATCTTATTATTTTTCTGCTGGTTGGTAATTTTGCAAAACTAAATTTCTCACTATTAAACATCATTTTCTTGGCTCACTAGAGAACTTTTTTTTTGCATAATAAGGAAATGCTGGCCGATTTTCAGTTTACTTTATTCCAGCTTAGTTTAATATGTCACAACCTCATCTTTAATACCTTGTCCTCATTGACCAATCTCCAGTGTTTTTAATTAGTGCTTTGTTATTTGTAAATGGTTTTTTTCTTGGCTGCTTGCAAGAATTCTATTTCTTATGCTGAACCCTAAAATCTGTTGACTTTATTTTTGAATTAAACTCTTTGCATCCTGTGAATTTTATTGATTTGTATACTATTTCCTTCTCCAAAACTTTTAGATACTTTTCCATATGATTTTCTGAGATATGTTTCCTTGTATTTTTGGAGGGAGAATAATTCTCAGGGGCAGCTAGATGGTACAGTGGATAGAGCATCTGCCTTGGAATCAGCTGGATCTGAGTTCCAATTAGACCTCATATACTTAACACATACTAGCTGTGTGACTCTGAGTACATCACTTAACCCCAATTGCCTCTCTAAAAAACAAAAATGAGAATAATTTTCAAATTACTTTAGTGAGCTCTGCCTCTAACTTTGTTGCTTTGGTTTGTGGAGGTCTCAAGTTGTCATCTAGTTTTTCCATTAAAAAATATTTTGATTCTTTTGTCTCTGCATTTTTGCATCCTCTCTGAGCTATTTTACTACTTAAGCTGAAATTTTCTATCTTTCCTGTTATCTCTAATCCTCCTTCCCCCCATCAAAACTGTTACAAAACTTGTTGGTTCTTTGTAACATGTCTTATATATGTTGCTTTGTCTGATGACATTTTGAGCTACAAAAATTAACAGGAGGAACTCAGAAAGACTTGAACTTACATAGAATAAAGTAATCAAACCAGTATCCATAATGAACACAGTAATAGGGGAAAAAACCCAGCACTAAACCCCACCATAATTCAGATCAATACAGTGACTATTCTTGAACATAAAAGAATATGGTAAAATTTGGAAGTCTCTCATCTCAATGCAAGAATGGTGGGTAAATTGTGACCTATAGTGTTCTGTATAATTTCACAATATTGCTTTGTTACAAAATAGGGTTCTAGAGAAGGGATACCAGGAAGTGACCACATTATAAAAATTCATATCAACAGGGATTTACTAAGCACCTGCTGTGTGCCAGACTTGCCAGACACTTAGGCTAGAGAGACAAAATTGAAACAATTTTTGCCTTCAAGGAGCTTACATTCCTTTGAAAACATAAAACATGTTCCCAGATGGATAAATATGAAGTAAGTAGAAGTCAATTTCCCTGTAGGACAGAGTAGAACACTAAAAATTAGGAGAATCGGGGAATTCCTCTTTAGGGAGGTGGCATCTGAAGAGATCTGGCAATACTTAGAGGCAAAGGAGATGGAAGAGAATTCCAGATATGAAAGGGACATGCTATATAAAGGAATCCATATAGGAGATAGAACATCATGTACAGGGAAGAGCAACAGAAAGTGAAATGAACCTAGAAAACATTTTCAGCAGCCAGATTTTAATGGGCTTAACTGTCAAATAGGAGTTTGTATTTTATCTTAGAGCTATTAGGCATCTATCTAAATTTCTTGGGCATGGGATATTAAATGATTAATGCATTAATAGTATCATTTAATCAGCTGAAAGAAAGATGGATTAGAAAGGGAGAAACTAGAGGAAGAGAGACTAATTAGAAGACTGTGAGAATAGTTTAAGGGTGGAGTTATAAGAGCTTGAACTTGGCTGGTAGTCATGTGAGAGGAGAATATATACAAGATGTTGGTGATGCTTTGGAGTTAAAATGAACAAGACTTGGCAACTTATTTGATATAGAACTAAGATGTGTACCCTTTTGATAGAGGAGGTCCGGTGCAGCATCTGGGTCTGGGAGTGATTCCCTCTGGATGATAAGGACCTTCAAATCCTTTTGTTTGCATATGACATTATATTGATTGCATCAATCCCCAAATCATCGTAGAACCATCTAGAACAGATCTATTTACAATTTAAAGAGTTCGGCCTGTCCATCCACAAAAGATAAACAAAATAGATGAAGAATGGCTATTGCTTGGATTTCAACCTGCATCCAAATGAAGACCCTAAAAAGCAACAGAATATATATCTGTGGTAGTTCAGATGAAAAATAAATTGATCCTAAAGTTGAAATGAAGGAGTAGCTGACTACATTGCTTTGAGGAAATTATAGAACTTTTTGACTGACTCAAAACTTCCCATAGTATCAATGGCCCATTTTTCCTTATTTATTATTATTATTTATTATTTAACAGAGTTGCTAAATACCAGTGAAATTTGTAATACCACTGCCTCCAAAGGACTAAAGGTGAGCATCAAACAAAGTACAGTGAAGATGTGCTATAGATCAACCTAAACATACTGCAACAAAATATAATGAACAGTTTCAAAGACTAAGAGTAAAGGATGTCATCAATGAAATGGGTAATATGAAGAAGATAGTAATAATAGCTAACACTTACATAAAACTTCAGGATTTGAAAAGCACTTGATATAAATTAAATTTGATTCTCACAACAACCCTGTCTGGTAGGCCAATCAACAAGCTATTATTAAGTGCTGAGGATACAAAGAAAGGCAAAAGAAATCACTTTCCTCATGGAGCATACATTCTTTTTTTTAAACTTTTTATTTTCAAAACATATTCACAGATAATTTTTCAACATTGATCCTTGAATAGCCTTGTATTTAAGACTTTCCTCTCCTTCCTCCCACCTCCTCTCCTAGGTGGCAAGCAATTTAATGTATGTTATACATGTTAAAAATGTATGTTAAATCCAATATGTATAAATATATTTATACAATTCTCTTGCTGCACAAGAAAAATCAGATCAAAAAGGAAAGTAAATGAGTAAGAAAACAAAATGCATACGACAACAAAAAGAGTGAGAATGTTATGTTGTGATTCACATTCAGTTCCTACAGTTCTCCCTCTGAGTGTAGATGGCTCTCTTCATCACAAGATCATTGGAACTGGCATCAGTCATCTCATTGTTGGAAAGATTCACGTTTATCAGAATTGATCATCGTATAATATTGATGTTGTCTTGTACATTGATCTCCTGGTTCTGCTCATTTCATGCAGCATCAGTTCATGCAAGTCTCTCCAGGCCTCTCTGAAATCATCCTGCTGATCGTTTCTCACAGAACAATAATATTCCAAAAAATTCATATACCATAACTTATTCAGCCATTCTCCAATTGATAGGCATTCATTCAGTTTCCAGTTGCTTGCCACTACGAAAAGGGCTGCCACAAACAGTTTTGCACATGTGGGGCCCTTTCCTTCCTTTAAGATCTCTTTGGAATATAAACCCAGTGGAAACACTGCTAGATCTAAGCGTATGCACAATTTGATAACTTTTTGAATATAGTTCCAAATTGCTCTCCAGAACGGCTGTATCCGTTAACAATTCTATCAATAATGTATTAGTGATGGAGCATACATTCTAAAGAAGGAGACAAGATATAAATAAGTAGGTACATATAGAATATATGCAGTAATGGCAAAGGTAATATTAAAGGAAAAGGCAAGCAGCCCAAAGAAAACTTCTTGTAGAAGGTAGACTTAAAGAAAATTAGGGAAACAATGATGAGGCAGAACATTCCTGGCCTGGGGCACTCAGCCTGTGCAAAGGCTCTAAGACTTGAAACTGAATATTGTGTTCAAAGAACTGCAAGTAAGCCAGTATAGTTGGAATATAAAGTGTGGGAAGCAGTGCCCAAATTAGAATTGTGGTTATAGGAAGGCATACACTAAGCATATGATGAAGGGAGAAGCAATATAATTTGGCAGTGGATTGGATATGTAAGGTGAATCAATGAAGTTTCAAGAGTGAAAAAGTTGCAGGTCAGAGCAACTAGTAGGATGACACTGTCCTTAACATAAATAATGTAATTCTGCTGAAAATACAGAGTTTGAGATGCTGTAGTATATCCAGGTTGAGAAGTTCAAGAAGTGATTAGATTTTTAATTGTGACTGTAGTTCTACTTAATACTGTGATGTAGTTAAATTTGGAAGTTATCTGCATAGAAATGATTACTATGATGTTTAAAAAAAGGCATCTATGAGAAAAATGAACATAAAAAATGAAAATGCTTTTTTATAAGCAAAACACTATAAAATGTAGATTATTGCTATGAATAATTCATATCTTATAACATGGCTATTATTAAAAGATTAATAATGAAATTAACATAAATCATAAAGTATTTAAAGTTGCAACTGGAAGGGAACTTAGCTAAACTCCTTAATTTTATAGATAAATATTCAGTTGCTAATTCCAAAGAAATTAAGTCTGTAAGATAAAATGAAAATTATAGATTTCTAGGACACAAGAGAACAGAAAAAAATTATTATATAGATCAGCAGCCTACAACATACATGAAAAATATAGCATGCAAGCTGACTACTGCCACTATGCCCATTTATCAGTCAGTACCAGCCATAACAGTTGGAACATCCTTCCTGGAGGAATTAAACCAATTCTAATTTCCTGTTCCAAAAGAAAGGGATCTTAAAGTTAACATATAATATTTTAAAAATTAACCAAGTCCTGGTATGATATCTAAGAATTAAAGCTTTTTTCCTTTTTTTTTTTTAAGTGAAAGGAAGGAAACAAGTATTTATTGTTTACAATATATATCAGGTATTTTGTAAAGTCTTGGTAATAAAAATACAAGCAAAAAGATAGTCTTTGCCTGTGTGGAGCTTGTTTTATAATTAGGGAAGACAACATACTAAAGGGATCTGAAAAGTGGGGCACCTGGCCCCATGGGGGAGAACTTGGTTTTGAAGTCTGGGATTCAGGGGCAGAATTGGGAAAGTTGGGGCTCACTGCCCTGGGTGTAGTTCGCTCATCCTATTGTAGAGACAAAGAATGGAGGCTCCAGAAGGAACTTGTGAATGAGAGAAAGGTACCGACCTTTAGAATGCATATTTTGAAACCAGAAGCTCAGAAGACTTTTTAGAATTTCCAGGATGAGAAATCCCCAGGGGCAGAGTGAAGTTCCAGATAACGCAGCTGAAAAGACTTGGTTTTGAAGTGAAGGGACAAAGATAAGAGAAAAATAGAAAGTAAATCACTTGGTAAAATCTTTACTACAGTGTAGACCTAAAGACATGAATGTCAAAATATTAACTTTGGCATCAGATTAATTTTGTTTACCTCAGTTTTCTCATATGTAAACTGAACTGGAGAAAGAAATGGCAAATCATTCCAGTATCTTTGTCAAGAAAACCCTAAATGGAGTCATGAAGAGTCAGACATGACTGAAATGTCTGAAAAACAATTGTTTATCCTTTATGATACATTACTGAAATGATAATATTCACAGAACTCAAGTTTTCATTATAAATTATAAAATATAGTTAATTTAATATCTTATTTAATTATGATTTATTTATCTTAGTTTTTTATTTATATTATTGTTATTATTAATCTATTATTAACTTCCATTGTGTTGTGCTGCTGTTAGGTCATTAGGAAAGTGAAATTGATGTTCAAATAGTACAAGTATTTTTGGCAAAGGCAATTAGGTTGTGAAGTTGATAGAGTATGGGGCCTGCAATCAGGAAGACTACTCTTCCTGAGTTCAAATCTGACCACAGACACTTATTAGATATATGACCTTTGACAAGTCACTGAACCCTGTTAGCCTCTATTTTCTCATATGTAAAATGACTTCAAGAAGGAAATGACAAGCCGCTTCAGTATCCTTGCCATGAAAACCCTAAATGGGGTCATACTAGTTTGGGTGGTGAAAACATGGGAAGAAAGAAGTGTGGATTTATCCTGTTCAAGATTTTATCAACCACTTCAATATGAAATCATACCTACTAAAACACTTAGCAGATCTGGCAGGAAGGTTAAAATCATTCCATTCAATAAGAAATGAACTTGTGGACCAAACTTTGAGAAATATGGGTTTATGTGTTTTGGAAGGGGATTTCTCATCACTTAGACCTAAACAAAACCATAAATCAGCTCTTAAGTTGTGATGTTTGCTGATTTTTGAGGCATAAAAATTCACATTGAATATTTAATAAGCACTATCAAGAGCCTGTAGAAGCTGGCTTCAGACATCCATGCCCTCTCCCCCCATTAAAACTTACTAAAAAACAAAACAAAACAAAACAAAAAACAGTTAAGGAGAGTCACTTGGCAACGATTCACTAAAAACTAACTATATTAGTTTATACAACATTCTGTATCTGTAGTCTCCCACTCTGTATTGAGAAAATACATATTCATTCATTCCTTCATTCATTCCCAAAGCACTTGTTTAATGCCTATGAACAAGTCAGTGTGATATATATGCTAGGAGTACGAAGGCAAAACCCAGATAGTCTCTACTTTTAACAATAAAAGAACTAGTCATATCAGTTGATGCAAGCATTTTTTTTGTTTTTGTTTTTTTTTTTTTTTGCTTTTTGCTGAGGCAATTGGGGTTAAGTGACTTGCCCAGGGTCACACAGCTAGGGAGTGTCTGAGACCAGATTTGAACTCAGGTCCTCCTGACTTCAGGGCTGGTGCTCTAACCACTGCACCACCTAGCTGCCCCCGATGCAAGCATTTTTTAAAAATAACTTTTCTATTATTATTTTCTGTTTGTGTATGTATACTTCAGATGCAAATAATTTTAAGCAGATATTATCATTTTACTTTGAAATACAATTTTTCATTCTACTATCTTTCTGTACTTAATGAATAAAAAGCATTTCCTGTATCATTTGACATAGCTTAGTCCTTCTAGGTATTTTTAAATTCTGGTGCAAAGAGCTTATATTCTATCAGGGGAGAACAACATAGCTACACAATAAGTATTTGTGCTAAGTCTTGAAGAAAATCTTATATTCTAAAATATTCAGTTGAGGAGGCAGTGCATTCCAGTCATGAGGGGAAAGCATGTGCAAATGGATGTGCGTGTAACATATAACAGAGCAGCATATTGGAGACAGCATTTTGGATACAATATATATTGCATGATTGGAAGTAGAAAGATTCAATTGGACATATAGTACAGGCAAGAAGTGATGATAGTGTAAACTATAGAGATAACTCTGAGTGGAGAAAAAAGAGATAGGTATAAAGAATAAGTGAACAATTGGTGAAAAGTGGGTGAAGAATCAAGGATAATTCCTAAATTAAAAACCTGAATGACTGCAAGAATGGTGGTGCTCCTGAGAAAATTCTCTGTTGTCTGGAACCACGATTGTTCATCACATTTAATCTAAGTCCATATATATTAAAGATAAAGAAATTGTGTTTCAGGTATGGGAAAATGCTTTTGCATATATGAAAATGAGGAGCAAGTGAAGGAACAGGCATTTATTAAGCACTTACTGTATGCCAGACATTGTGGTAGATGCTATTATTACCCCATTTTACATTTGAAGGAACTTAGGCAGACAGAAGTTAAGTAATTTGTCCAGGATTGCACAGCTAATGTACCTGAGACAGCATTTGAACTCAAGTTCCCGACTCAAGGCCCAAAACATTCTATATTCACTTTACCATCTAACTATGGAGTTATTTGAAATATTGTCCTATCTAAAATTTTGGAGAATATTAAGATTAGTATCACAGTTAATGAGTAATAGTAAAATTATTATTAAAATAGTACTTAAGTGGATAGGACAGTTAATAGGTTATGATCACCATATTGAGCAGTTTAGATTTACTTTTTTTTTTTTGCTGAGGAAATTGGGGTTAAGTGACTTGCCCACAACTTGTTACACAGCTAGGAAGTGTTAAGTGCCTAAGATCATATTTGAACTCAGGTTCTCCTGACTCCAGGGCTGGTGCTCTATCCACTGTGCCACCTAGATATCCCTAGATTTACTTTTGACAGAAAGATATCACAGGAATCTTTTTGAATTGAGGAATAATGCAATAAAAATTTTATCTGAAAAAGACTGCAACTGTAGCTAATGATCCTTTAAGCTACAATAATATCCAGCCACAAAGAACATATAAAGTACATTCCTACACAGTTTACAAATAGTTTTTTTATTGTTTCTTATTTTTTACTATAAATGAGAAATTTAGGGGGAAATAAGAGTTTGTCTCCAGAACTTTTTTTATCCTCTTCTGGACCCTTTTCTTCCCTAAAATATCAAAAGGTTTTTTTTTTCCTTTGTTTGTTTGTTTGTTTTTCAGTTTCACTGTCCTGATCTTTAGACCAATTTTTTTTATGTAAACAATAATCTGATATTGAATTTATATCTTAGTGTTAATGAGTTTAACTTCCCTAAACTCATTCATATTTTAATTCTTAAGCTCTTTGGGACATATTTGGAGATTATCAACCAGTAAACATTTATTGGAGGGTCTGTTATGTGCCAGTCACTCTGCTAAGCCCTAAGAATGTGAAGGAAAAAATAAACTATAAACTCAAGGGGTTTAAATTCTATTGGGGGAAGTAATATGTATATATGCAAATATGTACATTAAATAAATATGAAATAGTTTGAGAAGAATGAGCACTAAAAGAATGCACTTGAACTGAGTTTGGGAAAAAACTAGTGATTCATATAAGTGGAAAAAAGACCATTCCAAGGCATGAGTTCAGCCAGCAACACAAGTATGGATCTGGGTAAAGGATGGCTGTGCATAAGAAGCTATAACCTAGGTTATAGATTTCATTTAAGAGAACTGGAAAGATAAGAAGGCAAAATGTATTTATTTTTTAAAAAATTGTTAATGCCAAGTAAAAAGTCTTTATATTTGATAAGGGAGATAATAAGAAATCACTGGAATTTATTGAGTAAACAGGTACTAGATGGGGTAATTTATATTAGTCCCAGTTGAACATTTTAGTAAATGTTTAAAGGATAGTTTGTAAGGAAGAACTTGAGGAAGGGGAGACTAAGTAGGAAGCTTTTTCAGTAGGTGAAAGGTGATGAAACTCTGAGCTAGAATTGTGGCTATATGAGTGGATAGAAGGGGTGTTTATATGAGTGATGGAAACAGTAGGAGCTGAAAACCTTTTGACTTTATGAGATGAGTGAGGATGAAGAGTTGAGAATAACTATAAGGTTGTTTACCTGGATTATTCCAATAATGATGCCCTTTTGATAACAGAGAAATTCAGAAGAAGAGAAGGTTTAATAGGAAAGATAATGAGTTCTGTTTCAGACTTGTCAAAAGTATTTAGAGGCCTATTAGTTGTAGAGTTAAATATTAGATCTGTACTGCAAGTGGATAATCAAGTCAGTCACTATGATAAGCACTAGGGAAACAAAGAAAAACAAAAATTCTAAAAAATATTCACTCTCCCTAATGAATATTAATGCAAAAATCTTAAATAAAATATTAGCAAAGAGATTACAGAAAATCATTCCCAGAATAATACACCATGAACAAGTAGGATTTATACCAGGAATGCAAGGATGGTTCAATATTAGGAAAACTATTAACATAATAGACTATATCAATAACCAAATAAACAAAAAACATATGATAATCTCAATAGATGCAGAAAAAACATTTGATAAAATCCAACATCCATTCCTATTAAAAACACTAGAGAGTATAGGAATTAATGGACTTTTCCTTAAAGTAGTAGCATCTATTTAAAACCATCAGCTAGCATCATATGTAATGGTGATAAACTGGAACCATTCCCAGTAAGATCAGGGGTGAAACAAGGTTGCCCACTGTCACCATTACTATTCAATATTGTATTAGAAATGCTAGCCTTGGCAATAAGACAAGAAAAAGAGATTAAAGTCATTAGAGTAGGTCATGCGGAAACCAAATTATCACTCTTTGCAGATGATATGATGGTCTACTTAGAGAACCCTAAAGAATCAACTAAAAAACTATTAGAATTAATCCACAACTTTAGCAAAGTTGCAGGACACACAGATTGGCTAAAATGACAGGAAACAATAATGATAACTGTTGGAGGGGATGTGGGAAAACTGGGACACTGATACATTGTTGGTGGAACTGTGAACGGATCCAACCATTCTGGAGAGCAATTTGGAGCTATGCTCAAAAAGTTATCAAACAGTGCATACCCTTTGACCCAGCAGTGTTTCTACTGGGCCTATATCCCAAAGAGATTTTAAAGGAGGGAAAGGGACCCACATGTGCAAAAATGTTTGTGGCAGCCCTTTTTGTAGTGGCAAAAAACTGGAAATTGAAAAGATGCCCATCAATTGGAGAATGGCTGAATAAATTATGGTATATGAATGTTATGGAATATTATTGTTCTGTAAGAAATGACCAACAGGATTATTTCAGAGAGGCCTGGAGAGAGTTGCATGAACTGATGCTGAGTGAAATCAGCAGAACCAGGAGAACATTATACACAAGACTATACGATGATCAATTTTGATGGACATGGTTCTCTTCAACAATGATGTGATTCAAACCAGTTGTGCTGCGATGAAGGTAGTCATATACATCCAGAGAGAGGCCTGTGGGAACTGAGAGTGAACCACAACACAGCATTTTAATGCTTTCTGTGAACACTTTCCATGCATTTTGTTTTCCTTCTTAGGTTGTTTTTTTCTTCTTCTCTTTCTAGATCTGATGTTTCTTGTGCAGTAAGATAACTGTATAGATATGTATACATGTATTGTATTTGTCATATAATTTATTCTATCTAGCATGTATTAGATTACCTGTCTTCTAGGGGTGGGGGTGGGGGGAAGGAAAGGAAAAGCTTGGGAAAAAAAAGTTTTTTTGCAAAGGTCAATGTTGAAAGGTCACTCATGTTTTGTAAATAAAAAGCTTTATAAAAAAAAAAAAGTTGCAGGACACAGAATAAATCCACATAAATCATCAGCATTTTTATACATCACCAACAAAATGCAACAGCAAGAGATACAAAGAGAAATTCCATTCAAAATAACTATCGATAGTATAAAATATTTGGGAATATATCTGCCAAGGGAAAGTCAGAATCTATACGAGCAAAACTACAAAACACTCTCCACACAAATAAAGTCAGATCTAAACAACTGGAAAAATATCAAGCGCTCTTGGATAGGTCAAGCGAATATAAAATAAAGATGGCAATACTACCTAAACTAATCTATTTATTTAGTGCTATACCAATCAAACTCCCAAGAAATTATTTAACTGACCTAGAAAAAATAACAACAAAATTCATCTGGAAAAACAAAAGGTCAAGAATTTCAAGGGAATTAATGAAAAAAAATGCAAATGAGGGTGGCCTAGCTGTACCAGATCTAAAACTATATTATAAAGCAGTGGTCACCAAAACCATTTGGTACTGGCTAAGAAACAGAGTAGTAGATCAGTGGAACAGGTTAGGTTCATAGGACAAAATACTCAATGACAATAGTAATCTAGTGATTGATAAACCCAAAGACCCTAGTTTTGGGGATAAAAACTCACTATTTGACAAAAACTGCTGGGATAATTGGAAACTAGTATGGAAGAAATTAGGCACTGACCCACACCTAACCCCATATACCAAGATAAGGTCAAAATGGATTCATGATCTAGGCATAAAGAATGATATTATAAACAAATTAGAACAATGTAGGATGGTTTACCTCTCAGACCTGTGGAGGGGGAAGGAATTTGTGACCAAAGAAGAACTAGAGGTCATCATTAATCACAAAATAGATAAGTTTGACTATATCAAGTTGAAAAGTTTTTGTACAAACAAAATGAATGCAGACAAGATTAGAAGGGTAGCAGTAAACTGGGAAAATATTTTTACATCCAAAGGTTCTGATAAAGGCCTCATTTCTAAAATATATAGAGAATTGACTCAAATATATAAGAATTCAAGCCATTCTCCAATTGATAAATGATCAAAAGATATGAACAGACAATTTTCAAACGAAGAAATTGAAACTATTTCTAGTCACATGAAAAGGTGCTCCAAGTCACTATTGATCAGAGAAATGCAAATTAAGACAACTCTGAGATACCACTACACACCTGTCAGATTGGCTAAAATGACAGGAAATGATAATGATAACTGTTGGAGGGGATGTGGGAAAACTAGGACATTGATACATTGTTGGTAGAACTGTGAACAGATCCAACCATTCTGGAGAGCAATTTGGAACTATGCACAAAAAGCTATCAAACTGTGCATACCATTTTACCCAGAAGTGTTTCTCCTGGGCCTATATCCCAAAGAGATTTTAAAGGAAGGAAAGGGCCCCACATGTTCAAGAATGTTTGTGGCAGCCGTTTTTCTAGTGGCAAGAAACTGGAAATTGAAAGGATGCCCATCAATTGGAGAATGGCTGAATAAACTATGGTATATGAATGTTATGGAATATTATTGTTCTGTAAGAAACAGCCAGCAGGATGATTTTAGAGAGGCCTGGAGAGACTTGCATGAACTGATGTTGAGTGAAATCAACAGAACCAGGAGAACATTATACACAGCAACAAGACTATATGATGATCAATTCTGATGGACATGGTTCTCTTCAGCAATGATGTTTCAAACCAGTTCCTATTGTTCAGCGATGAAGATAGTCATATTCATCCAGAGAGAGGCCTGAGGGAACTAAGTGTGGACCACAACACAGCATTTTAACGCTTTCTGTGAATATTTCCATGCATTTTGTTTTCCTTCTTAGATTTTTTTTCTTTTTCTAGATCTGATGTTTCTTGTGCAGTAAGATAACTGTATAGATATGTATACATATATTGGATTTGTCATATAATTTGTCATATTTAGCATGTATTAGATTACTTGACATCTAGGGGTGGGGGTGGGGGGAAGGAGGGGAAAAGCTTGGGGAAAAAAGTTTTTCAAAGGTCAATGTAGAAAAATCACTCATATGTTTTGTAAATAAAAAGCTCTTAATAAATAAATAAATTTCACTGAAGGAATTCATATTCTAATTAGGGAGGTAATATTAAACAACTATATAGGTAAAAGAAATATTCAGAGTAGATAAAAGTCTCAGAGGGAAGGTATTACAGCTTCTTATTTCCCTACTTCATTCTGCTTCCTCCCCAATCCATCTTTAATACAAAATAATCCTCCTGGTACTGTAATTCCTTTATTCATAAATCTTTAGTAATTAAACAAAATCCAATTTTCTCAGCATGTCATTTAAATCCTCCCACAATCTCACTTCTGCCTTCCCTTCCCAACTTAGTTTCATGTTTATCAGACATCAAGGTCGTTTTTTGAACTAAATTGCCAAGCATTCCAGCTATACTGCAGAGAGCACACTCTGTTGGGCTGGCCACAATGTTCAAATGCCAAATGTATACTTTAAAAAATTAGTTTATGGAGAACTTACACGATGGTCAGAATGAGCTATACAAGGGCACCCTCAAGTTATCTTTTAAGAACTTCAGAATTGACTTAGGATATGAGAGACTCTGACATGGATTGCCCAGCATGGTGTGCCCTTACTCTGTACTCAGTGAAAACAGCAGAATTGAATTGGCTCAGAAGAAACATGAGATGTACAGAGTTAGAGAATTCACCCCAGATATTTATATTGACTATTTGTGTCCAACCTGTGGTGGAGCATTCTGAGCTCCTATTGATCTGATCAGTCATAGTCAGACACACTGTAACTCTACTAACATAGTGATGTCATTTGGTCTTCTTCAAGAATGAAAGACAACAACCAACTATCCAATCAACCAACATTTCCGCCATTCTGCTTGTGTAGACCTTTGTTAACCTCACATTTTGCACACATTGAAATAAACTGCTGGTTGGCCTCCCTACCTCAAGTGTCTCTTCACTCCATTCTCACTGCATTTTACACAGAATGTGTCCATGAAATGTAAAAAATCTAGAGGAATGCCACTAGCACATTAGTTGGATTCTTTCTGGTAAACTTTTGGCAAATATGGCTAAGATTTGCATAGGATAAGAATGTATATTTGTGTTATAATATGCACCAAGTTGGAGAATAATGGCATTCATGAGATCACTAATCCATTGTAGTATAAATTTAGATTTCATTGTGTATTCAGTATTCTTTCTTCATAAACTCTTTCTTATAAGCTGTGCTCGTGGAACACAAAGCTCTGTGAGGTACCACCAAGTTAGAAATACCTTGAATATGGGCCTAGTAATGGACTGTAAGTCCATAGTTACTACTAGTTGTCATTAAAAAAGGCTTAAAGTGAAGCAGGGTAAATTTTTTTTAACTTCAGAATCTACCTATTAAGTCACAGAGTGGTTGTCGTCTTTAACATTGTAGAGCATACCCACATGACCAAAACTTAAAATCTTCAAATTATTAAAGTATTCAGTTTGTATAAAGATATATATTAAAATGTTTCTATGTGTATACCTTAACAAATTGTTTTTGTTTTTTTCTTTATCTAAATTCTTTCTAATATTTTTATGATATTCCTTTTTTTTTGTCCTAAGGAATATCATCCTGCTAGGTACAAGTATAGTTCACTTAGTTGTCATTTTCATAATATTAAGATATCATAACCAAAATATGAAAGGAAATAACTTAGAAGCAATATTTCAGTCACACTAAATTTTATTAACTTCTTTATTGGGAATTCAATTTCAATTTTAGTCTTTACAGTAAAATGATATAGAAAAATTAGAAAAATTCAAATAAAGTTGACCTTTTTAATGGACTCAAATAGGTTCTGGGAAGAAAGTTGAGGCAGTTGGGGTTTGGTTGGTGAAGAGAAAGAAGGGGAAACAACCAGGAACTTTTTGCAGTCAAGTTGAGCCCATAGACATGAGGCTGTTGCTATTACTATGGGCTTAGTAGGATGTGCTAGAAAAATATAATTTTTAAACTGATTTTTTGAGTTAAAAACCCAATATTTTTACTTTGTTTCTTATGGGGTATTTTTCTGTAGGTGTTTGAAAATTTTTTTTTGAGGCACAGAAGTTGGACTGATAGATAATTTTGGTTATTCCAGGAAAGGTCTGTATAGGAGAAATCTATATTAGTGTGTTTTATTATGTGCCAATAAATGAATCAGTGTAATGAAAACAAGAAACTTCATTTGTAAGATATGCAAGGACTGTGTATATCTAGTTCCTTCCAAGAAAATTTGAATACCACTAAAAAGTAGTGTGACTGGCGATTTCTGGCAGTTTTTTTTTTTCTATGTTGCTTTTTTTTTTAAGAGAGGGCTATTTTTAAGAAGAAATAAACAGAATATAACTTCTAATTCATTGTATTACTTATAAATATTTTACAGTATTCTTAAATTAAAACCCTTTTGGTCAGTTTTATAGAGGTTATTCTGTTGTTTCTCTGGAGAAAATGTTCTCTAATATAAGTCAAGCAAGTGAAAGGTGTGGTTTCTGCCAATAAGAAATGAGTATAACTTTGTTTATCTGGTAACATTATAAACTTTCTCTGATTTCTTTTATATTTATGTATGATAATGGATCCTGAAAATACTTTTACTTTTCTATAACAGGAGATGCTGATAATAGTGTAGACTATTTATGTTTATTTTTGTATAGTGCTTTTCATTCCATGATGAATTTCAGAGAAAATGAATAATACTCAGGAGAGTATGGTTTAAATTAGAATATGTAAGTATATGTATGGAAATGAGTGCCTAAGCTCTTAAGTCAGTTCAGTTTAAACGTGATCATGAGTCCTATGGATTTTCATCAGAAAATTTATGAAAGTAAGTAATTTTTTTGCCTTTTAAATTCTTAGTGACCTTTTATTTTTTAAATTTATTTTTTATTAAAGCTTTTTTATTTGAAAAACTTATGTATGGGTAATTTCATCATTGACCCTTGCAAAGCTTTCTGTTACAAATTTTTCCCTTCTTCCCCCCCAACCCTTCCCCTTGATGGTAGGAAGTCTAATACATGTTAATTATGTTAAAATATTTGACAAATCAAATTTGCATATACATATTTATATAGTTATCTTGCTGTACAAGAAAAATCTGATTTAGAAGAAAAAAAAATCTGAGAAGGAAAACATAATACAAGCAAACATTAATAGAGAACATGAAAATGCTATGTTGTGGTCCACAATCAGATCCCACAGGCCTCTCCCTGGATGTAGATGGCTTTCTTCATCACTGAACAATTGGAACTAGTTTGAAACGTCTCATTGTTGAAAAGAACCATGTCCATCAGAACTGATCATCATATAGTCTTGTTGTTGCCATATATATTGATCTCTTGGTTCTGCTCATTTCACTTAGCATCAGTTCATGAAGTCTCTCCAGGCCTCTCTGAAATCATCCTGCTGGTTGTTTCTTACAGAACAATAATATTCCATGATATTCATATACCATAGTTTATTCAGCCATTCTCCAATTAATGGGCATCCATTCATTTTCCAGTTTCTAGCCACTACAAAAAGGGCTGCCACAAACATATTTGCAAATGTGGGACCCTTTCCTTCCTTTAAGATCTCTTTGGGAGATAGGCCCAATAGAAACACTGCTGGGCCAAAGAGTATGCACAGTTTGATAACTTTTTGAGCATAGTTCCAAACTGCTCTCCAGAATGGTTGGATCTGTTCACAGTTCCACCAACAATGTATCGGTGCCCCAGTTTTCCCACATCCCCTCCAACATTCATCATTATCTTTTCCTGTCATCTTAGTTAATCTGACAGGTGTGTAGTGGTACCTCAGAGTTGTATTAATTTGCATTTCTCTGATCATTAGTGATTTGGAGCACTTTTCATATCACTAGAAGTAGTTTTAATTTCATCATCTGAAAATTATTCATATCCTTTGACCATTTATCTATTGGAGAGTGACTTGAATTCTTATAAATGAGTGTATTCGCTATATATTTTAGAAATGAAGCCTTTATCAGAACCCTTAAATGTAAATATGATTTCCCAATTTATCGCTTCCCTCCTAATCTTGTCTGCGTTAGTTTTGTTTGTACAAAACCTTTTTAACTTAATATAATCAAAATTACCTATCTGGTGTTCAGTTAAGAGTTCTAATTCTTCTTTGGACACAAATTCCTTCCTTCTCCACAGGTCTGACAAGTAAACTATCCTATGTTCCTCTAATTTGCTTATAATATCACTCTTTATGTCTAAATCATGAACCCATTTAGATCTTATCTTGGTATGTAGTGTTAGGTGTGGGTCAGGCCCTAATTTCTTTCATACTAGTTTCCAATTTTCAGCAGTTTTTGTCAAATAGTGAGTTCCTATCCCAGAAGCTGGGGTCTTAGGGTTTATCAAACACTAGATTGCTATAGTTATTACCTAGTTTGCCCTGTGATCCTATCCTATTCCACTCACTGAGTAGAGAGTAAGTAAATTTTGACAGAAGGGAAAGACATGGATTGAAAAAATAGGATTGGGAGGAATACATTTTGAATCAAGAAATAGAAATAATGAAGGAGAAAATAAGCCACTGCTTGGCTGAATTGGAAAATAACTTAAAAATCAATACAGAAGAATCACTTAAGACCAACAAAGTTATCAGAATTGAAAAACACATTATAGCTCAGCTCTCTTCCAAGGTTATTTTTAAAAAGATCAAAGAAAAGCACCATTTGGAGAAATGGTAAAGGTAAGGTTAAAAAAATAGTTATTTTCCAAACTCATATCAACACAGAGAAATAGATACTGAAGGGCAGTAGGGAGGGCCAAATCATTTTTTAAAAATTTTTTTTATTTGCAAAACATGTGTATGGGTAATTCTTCAACATTAACCCTTACAAAAGCTTTCTGTTACAAATTTTCTCCCCTACTCCCCACCCCTCCCCTAGATGGCAGGATATCCACTACATGTTAATTAAGATAAAATACTTGACAAATTGAATATATGTATACATATTTCCACACTTACCATTGTTGTGTAAGAAAAATAGTATCTACAAGAAAGAAATATCAGAAAAAGGAAACACAATGTAAGCAAACATCAATCGAGAGTATGAAAATGTTATATTGTGGTCCGCATTTCACATCCCTCTCTCTGGGTGTATATGGCTTTCTTCACTGAACAATTGGAACTGGTTTGAAACATTTCATTGTTGAAGAGAGCCATGTCCATCAGAATTGATCATCATATAATATTGTTGTTGCTATGTATAATGATCTCCTGGTTCTTCTCATTTCGCTCAGCATCAGTTCATGCAAGTCTCTCCAGGCCTCTCTGAAATCATCCTGCTGGTCGTTTCTTACAGAACAATGATATTGCTTAACATTTATATGCCATAATTTATTCAGCCATTCTCCAATCGATGGGCATCCATTCAGTTTCTAATTTCTAGCCACTACAAAAAGAGCTGCCACAAACATTCTTGCACATGTGGGGCCCTTTCCTTCCTTTAAGATCTCTTTGGGATATAGGCCCAGTAGAAACACTGCTGGGTCAAAGGGTATGCATAGTTTGATAACTTTTTGAGCATAATTCCAAATTGCTCTCCAAAATGGTTGGATCCATTCACAGTTCCACCAACAATGTATCAGTGTCCCAATTTTCCCACATCCCCTCCAACAGTTATCATTATCATTTCCTGTCATTTTAGCCAATCTGACAGGTGTGTAGTGGTACCTCAGAGTTGTCTTAATTTGCATTTCTCTGATCAATAGTGATTTGGAGCACTTTTTCATATGACTACAAATAGTTTTAATTTTATCATCTGAAAATTGTTCATATCCTTTGACTATTTATCGATTGGAGAATGGCTTGAATTCTTATAAATATGAGACAATTCTCTATATATTTTAGAAATGAGGCCTTTATCAGAACCCTTAAATGTAAAGATGATTTCCCAATTTATTGCTTCCCTCCTAATCTTGTCTGCATTAGTTTTGTTCGTACAAAAACTTTTTAACTTTATATAGTCAAAATTATCTATCTGGTGTTCAATTAAGAGTTCCAGTTCTTTGGACATAAATTTAGAATTAGAAAATTCTATAAATGCCTTCTATGTGATGAACTTGTTTAATTAAGATCATATAGATTGATATCAGTACTTGGAAATACATAACTTTGTGAAGAAAGAAAATATATAATATCTCATACAGATCACCATTAACAGATCTATATTAGCAGAACATTTGCAGTTGATTGTGCTAGGTAACACAGATTTTGAACTTTAAAATATTGCCTTCAAAAAAGAATTCCATTCTTTTCATTAGTAGACTTGCATTAAAAGAAATTATACTAAGTAATTTCAATTTCATCAATAAAAAAAATTGTCAAAATTTCTTCTCTCTCTTCTTATGTCAATATTTACATAATGTCCTCAATTTTGCCTCTTGGCCTGAAAAGTCTACAGTATTTAGTATATCTGGTCCTTTACAGGAAAAAAATCCCAATCCTTGTTCTAGAGAGGAGAAATATTATCTATCTACACACACACACACACACATACACACACACACGTGTGTGTGTTTATGTGTGTAAATGTTTACTGGGGAAAGCAGTAGAGAGAATCAGGAAAAGGCTTCATGTTGAAGCTAGTATTTCATCTGAGCCTTGAAAGAATCCAAGGATTCCAAGAGATAGATATAAGTAGACAATATATTTCATTTACAGGGGATAGCCTGTGTTAAAATCCACCAATTCAAAATGAATTGTGGAACAATAAGAAAGTCACTTTGGTTGCATTGTAGTGTTGATGAAGAGAAGTCATTTGTAATAAAACTGGGCCAGTTTGTGAAGGGTTTTAAATGCCAACAGAGGAATTTACATTTGATTCCTTAGGTAATTGAGAGATACTGAAGTTTATTAAGAAGAATGAGATAGAACTAACTATGCTTTAGAAAAATCACTTTGTCATCTCTGTGGAGGAGATTGTTATATAGTAGAGGAAATCTTCCAGGTAGACATTGGAGGAATTTAATGGGGGAAATTAAATTTTGAAAATCTCTTCCAGTACATTTAGTTCAGATAAATTCAAAGGGATGAGAGACTAGAGCATAGTGGCATAATGAAAAATCTGGGTCTAATTCTGTCTCTGCCACTTACTATCCATGTAACTATGGGCAAGTAACTTCTCCACTCCTGTTTGCTCATTTATTAAAGTGGAGTATTTTAGAGAACTCTACTACTAAGTAATCCTGGGCAATTCACATACACTTCCTTTATCCCTAGGGTCTCATCTAAAAATGTGGTAGATGCTAGATAGCTTAGATTTTTTTTTCAACTCTGATTCTGTTGATTATGTGTTCTTATTCAATATATAAAAATTAATAACCTTGAAGGAACATTAACTTCTCTACTTCCTCACTTTAGTATTTGTCTGCTAATAGTATTATATGAGTCTCTGTCAGGTTCACATTTCTTGATTGGTTTTGCTATTACTTTTTTTTAAGGAAGTGAATCAACATGAGACAGAAAAGTTTCTAGAAGAAATGAAGAGATAATAGGATAAAAAAGAATAAATAAGGAGGGGGAGGAGGATAAAAATCTCTTCGAACAAAAAGTTCAGAACACAGCTGCAACAGTAGGTTATTGTTCTTTTGTAGTTTTAATAAGCTGCTGAGTTTTTTTCTTTCTGTAAAAAATATATCATCATGTTTTATGAAGTTGATTCTTCCATTTCTTCACTTTTAAAATTTCTCGTTGACTTTGTGCTTAACTAGCATAGAAGGAAATTTGTGAAGAAAACAAGGATAGGTAGCTTTTTCTGAGAATATTTTTGAAGAATTTCGTTAGAGAGAGACAGAAACTTTCTAACTTCTCAAACTCTTTAAGTTTTGTTTTGTTTTGTTGTAGAGGCTATATTTTGAGGGGTTAAGTGAAATAGTTACTGATAATATTAGTTTTTCTTCCCACCTTTCATCAGCTCTTTAGAATTAGTTCAATAAAATTATTCATTGTCTATGTGAAGCATTGATTATTTAATTCTTAAGAGTTGAAAAAAATATTAATTCCAAGATAGAAGAGGCTTTATTCAACTTTTTCTTTTCTCCTGGAGTAAAAGTAAATCATTTGAGTTAATGTTTGATTAGATAGATTTGAAAAAGGAATATGTTTTCATGATAGTTTATTCAGGAAAACTTTTGGATTAGTCTTTCACACTTTCACACTATTTGGTTTTGCTTTATTATTTTTTTAGAAGTTCTAAAACATGGCCACACAAATGAACCGTGTTGTGTTAAGGAAATTTTCAGAATTTATGAGTGGATTAGCTATGTTCTATCTATGTTTTGGTAATGCATTACAATTGAGTCAGAAATTATATTGAAAAGTTTTAGATATAAAGTGCTACTACTTGGCAACATTTGAGGTAGTGCCAGAGTTTCACTAGGCCAAAATTTAGTTTTATTATTTCTAAAAATCTACTTTCTCAGAAATCCTGCTCCCAGGGCAAAACTGGCAGAACACCAAGTCTATTTCTGTGGAAGATCCTTATTGTTCATGATAATTTATGCCTTATATTAGTAAGCATGTTTTATTGGTCTTTTCTTGTACTTAAAATTCCTGTATTGAAATATTATGTGTTGATTATTATTATGGTTTAGTTCATTGATTTTAAAATCATTAAGGAATATAGTACAAAGTGTTTAGATTATTTAATCTCCAAATATTCTAACCCTTAGTTTGGATCATTATTATTGCTCTCTCCCAATAGTTAAGAGATTTAATTTTGTGGTAAAAAAAAAAAAAACAACAGACATTTCTGGATTGAAAGTGGTGAATATTTAGAAGAAACTATACTTACTGGTGTGAAATAGAATTTTTAAGGCTTTCCTGAGTAATTAGGCAAATTAACAAATCACCTCTTTGGGGAACATGATTAGGATATGCAAGCTTAATGAGGCAGGGTTTTGGTTTTGGTTTTGGTTTAACTTTGGAGGTAAGGTAACTAATTGCGGTTGAAGAGATAGGAAAACTAGTAATGTTCTTCATTCATTTTTCAGTCATGTCCAGCTCTTCATAAAATGGTGATGCTCAAAATAGAAAAAGGAAAGAAAGCAGTATAATTGCAGTACTTTTTAATCACAGAAATGAATCCTAAACAGTAGGTCTAAAATGTTCTTTCTTTTTTTCCCCCTAATTTACATAATAGAAGCAGAGAATGCTAGATGAAGTAAATGACCTGCCCAAATAACATAATGGTAGAGCTAAGTGATAAATCAAATCTCCTGACTCCTCTTCCAATATACTTGCATACTCATCCTTTAGTACTTAGCCATCATTTGTTTACATTTATGTTATTCTAGTATGAACATAGATTGTTCCTTTTAAAGAATCTTTGAACTCCTTTTAAAGACTCTGGGTTCTCCTCCTTGCTGAGTACATTGAGATTTGGTTTCCATAGTCTGACTAGTCTGACTTTGCTTTAGTTAAAAAGAAACTGGAAATTAAAGGCTCTAATGCTCAGCCCTACACCCTTTGATTTATGTAGCCTATAACTTCTCCCAAGGGTACTGAATTATTTTTAGCATGCTAGCTTCATATTCTTGTGTGGAAAACTGAAACCAGAGTTGTGGGTATGCTTTAATCACTACTTTCAGAGAACATGAGTTGCTTGTAAGTTAGCTTTTTAACATAATAATACTTTGCATTTATAGCATGTCTTACACACAGATTTCACAGTGCTTTAATATTGATTCATTAATTCCAGTGCAGTCTTTAATATGACAGAATATTATTATGCCTCTTTTAAAGCTGGAGAAACTGAGGTATACATTACTTGTTGCTAAAATAGACCCATGTGGTAAACAAATGGCATTAAAATAACAGAATCTAGTAGTAGTTTTGCTACTCTTTACTTTCAGTAATTTACAATCAAGTTCTTTGTTTAGATAATTCTCATTATGGTAAAGTTAGGCCAAGTTTTTCCCAAGGGAAGCTATAGACAGCTCCTAATTTATGTTAGATCTATTTTCTAACTCAGAATATATTTTGTCTTAGAAATAATATGACCAGATAGCTAGGAAGTGCAGTGGATAGAGCACCAGCCCAGAAGTCAGGAGAACCTGAGTTCAAATCTGGTCTCAGACATTTAACACTTCCTAGCTATGTGACCCTGGGCAAAGTCACTTAACCCCAATTGCCTCAGCCAAAAAAAAAAGAAGAAGAAGAAATAGTATGACCAGGCCACAGCACAGAAGTCTATTTTATTTATATGTATTTGAATTGTATAATTAATATAGTGTATAATTATAATAGATAAAGCTATATAATATAGTTACAATATGATTTATAATAACATTTCTATAGGGAACAGCATGGAGATATAATCAAAGTTGCATTGTGCAATGCTAAAAACATACTTCATTGTTCTTCAGCCTGGCAGAAGTCTCTGAGACTCCCTATCCCAGACATTTCATCCCTGCTCCCACTTACATACTCTGCCAGGCAACATGAGTTTTTCTATTGCCAAGGAATTGATACTAACTCAGCCCTAAATCTTTCCAAAGATGGTTACCCATGCCTGGAATGTATTCCCTCCTGACTTTTATCTCTTAGAATCTCTAGCTTCCTTCAAGGTTTAGCTCAGGCACCACTTCCTCTGTAAAGTCCTTAACCTTCAGTTATTTTAAAAAATATTTTATTTGTCTTAATCATTCAAGATCTGCCTACTCCCCTCCCATACCAAACCCCTATCTCTAATTGAAAACATTTTTTAAAAAATACATACTATAAACATGTATAGTCAATCAAAGCAAATTTCCATACTGTCCATGTCCAAAAAAAATTGTCCCATTTTGCATTGGTTCTTCCTCCTCTGGCCTTTTCATCAGAAATTCTTGGATGTCTTCCACTTCAATAAAAGCACTTTCACCATATACCGCCCAAGGCTTCCATACCTGAGACATCATTTTTCTAAACAAGTTCCCTTCTCATTTTTCTCTGAATCTGTGACCTGGAACTGGATAGTGAATAATAAAATTGTCAGTTGGCACCTCTCCCTGTTGTGGTGCTCCTGTTTGGTCTCAAATTTCCTCTTGTGGTGGTACATAGCCTCTTTTTAGGATACTGCAGTGCTCCTGATCCTCTATAGCCAAAGGCTTCTCTGTCTCCTTATGCCAAACTGAGCTGGATAGTTGTCTATGATGTTTTCTTCCTGTATTCTTTTATCAGGATTCAGTCCATGCATTTTTAAGAACTGTTCAGAGAGGATCTCACCTAACTTGTTTCTTCCTGCTCTGTCATCTTAGTTTTACTTCCAGAAATCCCTCAATTGTTAATTATTAACACTGTGGACTTCCTAAACTTAATTTGTATATACTTTGCAATAATTTATTCTTGTTTTTGCCATCTCTTTTCCCCTACTTCTCTCTGCTTTTAGATAGAATATATGCTCCCTAAGAGTCAAGATGGATTTTTCTTTGTAACTTTAGTAAGTAGGACAATGTCTTGCATTAAGCAGTTCTTGATACATTTTTATTAAATTGAATTTAACACTGACTCTAACCAGGGTAAGGATGAAAAGATGATTCATGGTAATAACAAAATATTTATGTGGTGTCCTAGGCTTTATAAAGTACTTTTCCATTTAGAATAAATAATAGTTGTTCCAACAGCTCGGAAGGTGAGAAGCTCTAGGGACTCAGGATCCTTTAATAGAGTTTGATTCCAGTAGGACTTTTGGTTTCCAAGTGGCTCTCCAGTAACTCCTTTCCTTATCTTTCTCAGGACTTGCTTCTCTTTCTCTGGCCTCTACCTATTACTTCTAATCATGACTTTTTCCTAGACCTTCTGCTAAAAAAAATGTGATCTCAAAGCTTTTTTTCCTCGATATTCTTTCTGTCCCTGAAATACCACATAGCCATTCTTTTTGTGCTGAGGCAATTGGGGTTAAGTGACTTGCCCAAAGCCACACAGCTAGGAAGTGTTAAGTTTCTGAGACCAAAGTTGAACTCAGGTCCTCCTGACTTCAGGGCTGATACTCTATCCCCTGCATCAACTAGCTACCCCTATTAGGAAGGTTTTTAAATGATTTTTATTACTAATTGCCACTAAGAAACAGAGCAAAGATGTTAACGAATAGGAAAGGTACACGTAAAAATTTCAGATATGTATCCTTTGAAATGTGACTCTGGTATGTCCAACCCCTACCTCTAAACTCACACACCATTTAACAAGTGCATAAAGATACAAAGATGGAAATTATGAGGGGTTGGAAATATGGTACATATACGAATAAGTCTAATGCAAAGGACAGCAAACCTTGGAAAATTGTTGTAGAAGAGGTCATATTTGAACTAAGGCATAAAGGAGAGAGTAATTTTAATAGGTATAGTTGAAGAAAGAATTCTGGGCACATTGACAGATTGCACAAATGCAGAGAAGCAGGAAATAAATTTTGAATTTGGAAAATAGCCTAATTTGATAGAAACATATTGTGTGTGTGTGTGTGTGTGTGTGTGTGTGTGTGTGTGTGTGTGTGACAGAGACAGTGGGTAGGATGGGTGGAGAGAGGCAGAGAAAGAGAGAAGGAGGGAGGGAGGGAGAATATAAATGGAAAATAATCTCAAGTGGAAAGGCAACTAGAGGGAGGGGAATGGGAAAATGCTATCTGTACAAAAAGTGAACTTTGGAAAAGATGCCTGAAGATAGATGATTAGAATTGTAGACCTGGGAAGAGAAGAGAGGTCGTAATGGGTGGAAATTCATCTTTGTACTTGAAAGATCTATCCCTCTCTCTGTACCACATTTAAACCTAAGGCTAATGCCCCTTGTTTTCCTTTCCTTTAATAAGTAATTCTAGGTTCCTTCTTCCCTTTTTCTCCTGTCCTATCTCACTGTTTATTAGACTGTATGGTAAAAAAAAAACAGCTCTAAAATGATTAATACTGGATATTTGGACTAGTCAAACTATTCAGCAC
Organism: Myrmecobius fasciatus; assembly: GCA_023553655.1. Lineage (NCBI taxonomy): Eukaryota > Metazoa > Chordata > Mammalia > Dasyuromorphia > Myrmecobiidae > Myrmecobius > Myrmecobius fasciatus. The sequence goes on along the minus strand of JAJPUD010000377.1, from coordinate 180,181 downwards.
TTCATAGGAAAACTAGACTTCATTCTTTTGTCGTCCTCTAAACATTTTGACAGTGGACTTAGGCTAGGACTCTGGAGTAAAGATTAGGTGTTTTCCAGGATATGACAGAAGGGAACATGAGGGGATGGGATAGAGGTAAGGAATCTTGGTATTGGGAGAGTGTTTCCTTAACATTTTACAATTCCTTGTTTTCTGCCATTCCCCATCTATTCACTGCTTATCTTGCCACTACAGCCACAACCCTAAACATAGGGCTGAAATGAAGTGAGAAGGGAGTTTGTTCTTGACTGCAGCATCAAAGGGGAGAAAAGAAATGAGGAAGTTCATCTAGTATTACAAAAAGAATGCTGAAATAGGAAGTGAATGCATCTGAGTTTGAGACTTGGTTCTGCTTTTAACTAGAGATACAATCTTAACCAAGGTGTTTCTCTGAGCTTCATTTCCTCATCTATAAAATGAGGTAATTAGAATAGCACTCTAAAATGTTATTATCTAATGAGAATGAAATCCCAAAGTAAGCAGTAGAAAGTAAGGAAGATACTCCTAGGTTGAATTTTTATATACAAGAGATTTACAAGAAATCATTCATGAGCTCCCTCCAATAAAAATTGGAGATTATTCATGTGTACTTATTAAGTACCTATTATTATATATGAAGTAGTATCTATGCAGCTTATTTGACATTTATTTATTGGTGTTAGTATTATAATTTATTTTGTATTACCCTTTTGTTTTCATGTTATATTTAAATTACAAACTCATGATTATGCAGAATATTGTTTTCTTCTTACTACATCTAGCATACTATGGTTCACAGAGTGTATGCTGAATCAAAATGCTAAGCCATGAAAGCCACTTTTCTAAGTGAAAAATGAAAAATAGTTTGATATTTGGGGCAGATTTTTGGAAATGGTGACATTTTTATCCTATCTCATATCTTTATTTAATATCTTTCTTGTGTTTACCTTTAGGAATTTTATGAACATACTAAAACTCTTTGGCAAGATGAAGGTGTGAAGGCCTGCTACGAGAGATCTAATGAATATCAATTGATTGATTGTGCTCAGTAGTAAGTAATTTTTCCCTTGTGATAAATTTTTCTGTACTTACTTTTCCAACTGATTTCTAATGCTAAAATACTTATTTGTTTTTGAAAATAACTAGACAAAGGTCTTCAGAACTTCCCCCCCTTTTTTGTTAACGTATTTGTAGATGAGCACAGAACAAATTGTGAATCTTAAAATTACAACCACTTGAGAGTAAAATATATTATTAATAATTAAGAGATTTAATGGAACACCTTGAAATACTTAAGGGAAAAAGTGACCTTCGAGTCTCATTTAAAATATTTATTTCTATTATTGTCACTTATAAGACTAGTTTTTTTTAAAAGCACATTTTTCCTCATAATTTTAATTGCCTTCTTTCTACTATCTTTTATAAGCCATGAGCATAATATTTCTGGTATATGGTAATGTTTCAAGTTACCTGATTTCATTACTGTGTTAAAAATAATTCTGTAATTTTTATCTAGTCACATCTGATTCTTTAAAATTGATTTTTCTGTTGAATAAAGAAACCTAGTTGATATTTCTAATCGATGATTTGTACTGTCATGTTCTATCTATAATAGAATATCAGTTGTTTTGGTCATGAAACTAGTTATAACTAAACATTCTTCGTTAGATGATTTTTGACCAGTTTTATCACAATAGCATCTTATTTTTAATTCTTGGTCTGTTTGGAACTACAAATAAAAGAGAAAGTTGATATTTGCATTTTATTGTTTTTAAAATTATATTTCAAAACTTCATTTGTTTACCAAATTGTCTAACAATTTGATCACTCAAGGAAAATAAGAGGTTGATCTTTTCACAAGTTTTGCCAGCATCACTTAGAGCTACTTGTGGATTTTAGAACCTGAACTGTATAAAATATTTCCACTTGAATTGAGCAGTAGTACCTCTTGTATGTATGTGAAAGCAGACATTTCATTTTAATTTGGAATATTAAATAGGAAAGTTAATTTTATTAATGCTCTTTAGAGAGTGTGATATTGATTTGGTTATATAATTGTCTACCACATACCAGGTATTTTACCCAAATAAATTTGCTTATAAGTTTATTATATAATTACCAGAATGAAGAATGCTGACAAGAAGTTAAAGGATGTCATCCACCTTTGTATTAATTAAGTAACTTTTTCAGAGAACTTATTTTGAGATAGTGAGAGGTTTGGTTGTTTGCTACAAAATGGCTTGTGCCAAAACAAAATATTTTTAAAAGAAAATTACACAGGGTTTTTGCATGTGCTTTATTATTGTTGTTTTGGACTTTAGTGTTGTTTGCCAAGTAATGAAGAAAGAAAATATTAGCAAAACATACTTAGTGAGTTTTTTTTTTAATGAACATTACTGTAAACACAACATTTACAAAAATCACAGTAAACAGTTTTTTTGTTTTTAATGTCATTTATATGCACAAACTAATTTCATTTCTCAGTTATTTTCTAAAGCTAAGGGTAAGAGAAGAAGGTTTAAGTAGTTAATCATCGATCTTTTAGGATGTGTTCTGTGTAACAACGCATTGTCTAAAAATATAAAAAAGGGGCTGGGTAGTGCAGTGGATAGAGCACCAGCCTTGAAGTCAGGAGGACCTGAGTTTAAATCTGCTCTGACACTTAAAACTTCCCAGCTGTGTGACCCTGGGCAAGTCACTTAACCCCAATTGCCTCAGCAAAAATAAATAAATAAATAAAATAAAAGATAAAGATAAAAAGAAAAACGTGGTTTTTGTCAATTCAGTTCTATTTGAGCATTTTTTTAAACACCTGCTATATACTTACAGTATTATGAGGCATTATAGTCTCCCAATATACAATCCAGATAAAAAGATGAAACATAAACAATGAAAAAAATTAAGCAGTATCATAAGCCAGTTTATGATTATGTAGCATAAAAAGGATATAATACAGATAAAACATTAGCAGTTCTCAGAAGGGGAGATTATTTAATATGATTTGAAGGTACTGGAACTTTTCTTGAAGGTTATTTATATAGGTAGAAAAGAGAAGTTTGATGTTTCCTTCGAGGAAGGCAGCCTAAACAAAGGAACAAAAATAAGAATGACCAAAACATTGAGACCCGCCTAACTGAAAATAAGTTCAGATGAATAGAGTGGAGCAAAATTATAGAGGGCTCTAAATCTCGATCTTGAGCTAGTCTAAAGTAGTTGGTCAGTAGACTAAAAGCAACAATTCTTTCTTTAATCTAACTTTTAGGGAAAAAACTAATTTTGAAGAATAGAGTACTTTCTAAGGAATTATAAACATGAATAAAATACTATAATGAAAAAGATTTCAGTAGCCAGAAAGTGGCCTAAGGCATTACATGTGTAGCATTTAAAGAAGATGGGAGATTTTGACATATCAAGACTCTAAACACAAAAGCATTTTCTTCTGAAAAATTATGAATTGATTTTGTCCTGTAATTGCTTAAGTCATTTGCCTTTGAATTCAGCTAGTCTGTAGTAGGTTAATTTTTGAAATCTAGCTCTCTTGCTAATCATTGATCTTTTCTTGCCTCAAGAAATTTAGCTGACCTTAGGATATCTATAAGAATACAAGAGAGTCTAGTCTAGTCTCTTTAAATCACTCACCCATCCTTCCAGAATGTCTGATTTGCTCTTCAAAAAGGACTGGTCTGTTATCTTTTGACCATGTACCTGGACTCCAATAATAAACACTTCATCTAATGAGAGAGGGGGTCATTGTTAGCTCCCTCCCATTATCAAACTGACAAGTAATCATGTTCTTCCCTGTACTTCAGCTTTGAAACCAATTGTGTTCCCCTCAGTCTCATGATGCTATCAACTCTGTTCTATTCTTTGTTTTATACTCCCCAAAAGGAGAATTGTCCTTTTGCTCAGAATCTTTGGCATGAATGGAGGTGAGCCATTGATCTATTTTTTAACAGGCATCATGCTGCTGCCAGTAAATGTTATCTTACTCAGAGAATCACCTCAGTTTTCCCTTTTGTTAATTTCAATGGTGATACTTTGCTATTTTAAAAAACAAAACAAAACAAAACAAAACAAAACACAAAACTTTCCTCAGTCATACAATTTAAGGGATTTGAGGAAACAACTCCGTGCCAGCAATTACATACTGAAAAGTAGCATCAGAAAATTCTACAAATAGAAGCCTAAAATTGTATATGATAAAATAAATCCACTTCCTTAGAAAGATGATCTTCCTTATGCCATTATATTCTTTTAAAAATTTTGATAAAGTATTAGAATGGTGACCTAATAAGAGCCATAAATTAAAGATAGTTAATGAATAAATTATTGCAAAATGGCACATTTCATTTTCACTTGATAGAAACTTTAAAACTGAGATGCAGGCAATTTTTGAAAGGCTAAATTGAATTGCTTTGTTTAAATGAAACTACATTTCCATTTTAAATAGTAAAGTAAAATATTAATTCCAGAAATATTTTTCCATAAAAATAAATTAGGAAAATCAAATAGAAGATAGTAACTGGACCTGTCCTTTCATTGGAATAGGAATTCTCATGTGAAAAAATTCTTTAGAACTAATGAACATCATCAGAGTTCGCTAGAAGGCTGAGTGCCTAGAGTACGGAGCCTGGAGCCAGGGAGACCTGAACTCAAATGTGGCCTCAGAAACTTACTAGCTGTTTGATTCTGGGAAGGTCATTTTACCTTTGCCTTAATCCACTTGAGGAAGAAATGGTAAACCACTCCAGTACCTTTGCCAAGAAAACTCCATGGATAGTATGGTCCATGAGGATCCTGAAAAGTCTGACAAGACTTAATAACCTTGTAGGTCATTACTCTCTCCACACCTTACAACAGCAGAGAATAGCCTAGAACAGTAGTGTTGAATGTATAGAAATGGATTCCTTTTGCATATGTTGACTTAGAAAACTACAGATTAATATTATTTAACTTGTATTTTTATTTATTTTGTTAAATATTTCCAAATTGTATTTTAATCAGATTCTGGCCATACTCTGTAGTTTTGCTGACTACATGAAGGATGAATTTGACACCTTTGATACTAAGAAGTTAAGTGACTTATCTAGGCTCATACAAACTAGACATCGCAAGATTTAAATCTGAGTCTTCCTGACTTTTAGACTGGCTGGTTCTTCATCTACTACCCTCATCTTGCCTCTCCACAATTTTGATTTTATGCAGAAAACCAAAAATAGCTGTTTTCAGCTATTTTTGCTAATTTCAATAATTTGCTAATTTTGTCATTTCAGCTAATTTTACATTATTATGTCTTTCTAGTACAAATTTTCATTTTTTTAAACCAAGTACGTGATAAATTTTGTCTTATCCTTTGTATTAACAAATATTAATTTTATTTGGTATTTCATGTTTTCAAGTAATTTTAAGGTTAATACAGGTCAGGTAAAAAAATGCAACTTAATTTTTCATTTTGATGAAGGAATAGTTGGTGTAGGGGGAGTTGGAAACAGTTTCTAATAAAAGTTTGCTTTGTATTCCAGAAATCATATTTGCCTAAGAGATTTGTAGTCAATTTTCTTGTAAAGTAAGGATTTTGACCTATAAGAAAAATAATTTTATTTGTAATCACAGATATTTCAATTGATTTTCACTTTGTTATAAATAAGATTAAAATAGTTAAGGCACTTTGTGATGGTTTCTTAAACTTAAACATTAAATTTAAAATATATCCTCCAAACTGACATGCTCATAAACTCAGTTGAAGAGGGGAAGATTAATTGGTTAATATTTTAAAATTAATTGTTAGGAATAACTTAAATTAAGACTTTTCTGAATAAGAAGGCAGGATGGGAAAATATCATGAAATTAATAAAAATTCTAGGTGATCTACTGGCATTTCACTTTATCCAAATATATTTTAAGGTAGTAGAACATTATTGTCAAACTGATGAGACACCAGTAGGATGTTAGTTCCTCGAGAGCAGGAACTGTTTTCTTTTTGGTTTTGTATTTTTCATCCCAGTACCTATTACAGAGCCAGGACTTAATAAAATGTGCTTGTTAGATTGAATTAAATTGAATTCTAAAAAAATAAAATTTCTCCAGGATAAATAGCATTTGCAGTTTTTTTTAGATTTATTTTTAACATGACTTCAAGATCTTTTTGAGCAATTCCCTAGAACTAATGAGAGTCATCAGGGGCACCTAGAAGGCTGAGTGTCTAGAGTACTGAGCCTGGAGCCAGGAAGACCTGAATTCATATGTGGCCTAAGAAACTTTTTGACCCTGGGCAGGTCACTTAACCTTTGTCTTAATCTACTAGAAGAGGAATAATAATTAACAAAATTAAAATGAAGTGAAAAACTACGGAGAGAATATTTCAGCACAGTTTTAAAATATATTACCTATTACCTATCTCTAAAATCAAAATATATTTTAGAATTAGCAGGATATTGTAGTATACTTTCAATTTAAATAGATCTCAAAGCATTAGACAGATCAAATTAATTTAGCTCTTCTGCTGACATAAGTTATTCAAGTAAATTAATTATAAAGTTATGTATGCTATATTATGCTGTAATAAATTTTATTTTGTTGTAATAAATTCATATATGTTCTGTGAAAAATGAAGAAATTACTAGAAATAAGTACAAAAAACAATTATATAAGTTAATACTTATGTCCTTAATTCCATTATTATTTATTTAGACTATTTAGCAAGTCTCTATGAAGATAGTTGGAGCTTTTTGAAATAGAAAAAGGAATTAATTCTTCTAAAATATGTGTGTGTGTGTGTGTGTATTCTCAATAAGCTATTAAGTATCTTGAATCCCCTTATGAGTGGATTTCCTCTTCCCTAAAAATGAATATATAAACTGCATTACTCAGAAAGTAGGCTGGAAGAAGTTTCCTTACCTTGAACTGTAACAAATTCTGATGATATGAGCAGGCTATGGTGTATTTACATAAGGAAACGTAGCTATAAAAGAGTATTTTATATCCAAAATTTAATTTTATTTTATATCCATAGGGTTAGCTTATTTATCAAATTTTTCTGGTTCAAATATTGCCAGTATAACCTATTAGCTAATTATCAAGACTCAGAGATAGCTGGGTGCTGCAATGAATAGAGCACTGGATCTGAAGTCAGGAAGACTTGAGTTCAAATGTGGCCTCACCTACTTACTAGCTGTGTGGTCCTGGAACCTCTCTTTATCTTGTTTCCTTTAAACTCTAAAGTAGGGATAATAATGTCTATCTCTTGAAACTATTGTGAGAATCAAATGAGATAATATTTGTAAAGTGCTTGGCACAGTGCCCATACTTAACAAAGTTAAATGTTATATACATGTTAGCTATTATTATTGTTTTCTTGTTGTTGCTGCTACTGTTCCAGCTTACAATAAGTTGATCTGTAGTTATGGGTTTTTCTGGGACATCAGAAATTATGTGAATAAGCTTTTAAGTATTCTTTATGGTTCCTAGAACAGTATGGTTGCCAAGGTTCCTGTTAGTCTTAAAAGAGGGGGAAAAAAAACATGTTAATTGTTAAGGCTGCTGATCTGTTTCAGATATTCGATTTGTCAGCTGTTATGTTTTCAAAATCTAAATCTAGTGATGATATTTTCTTTTCTTAGTACATATTATTTAAGCAATGACTTTTTACACAATCATTTTTTTCATGTAAAACTAGTATATCATATCTCCAGGCCTCCTTTCTCAAAGGAAGAAATAGTCATAAAACTGATCCTACTTGATACCTGTCATCCCCTATATATATATATCATGTATTTTTAATATCTCTCCATTGATTTCTTCTCTCCTGCCTGTTTTAATAAATATAGTTAGTTGTTCCTAAGTCTACAAGAAAGAAAAAAATTCCTTAACACTTCTACTGCTATCCAGCTACCATCCTATATCTCCTATTCCTTTTACTGCCAGTTTTGGAGAAGAGAAGACTTAAACAGTTATTGTTATCATCTAAAATTTGTGCCTTCCCTAGCATAGTCTTTTGCATATAATAGATTCTTAATAAATTTATTGAATTTAAATTTTTTGATACCTGAGATGTATTTGCTAATTACAAAGGAAAGCTATATTTAATTTTGAGTAACAGTGATGAATCTGGACCATTTAACATAGTGGGCAAATAACTCAACTGACTGCATTGCTGAGTAGTAAAGCAAGCTGATATGAATAAATCCTTTTAAATTTAATTTAATAAAAAATACTTTTTATTATATAAAATATCATATATATTATATGAAATATCAGATCTACTATGTTATATAAATTTGTGAAGTAATAGTAGCTTGTGGCATTTTTGTTTCCAACTGTTTTTTTTTAATCAGTCTATTAAAGATGTGAACATCAGTGATTTTTTTGTTTCATTGTAAATCATATATTGTTTTAAAAACTACATGTTTAGGTGATATGCTTAATAAAACTTCACATCTTAAACTGTACAATTTAGCATTTATTCCATTGAAAGGAATTACTTTTAGCCTAAAGTATAGTTATTTGACAAAAACATTTTCTTCTCAGAAGTAGTCTCCAGAAATGCATGTTCCATTTTGCCCTGAATCTTGATTATTATAATAAAATTTTAATAAAAGTTATCTGAAAATTTTAGACGCTATTCAGACCACTGTAGAAAGATTCAAGCAGTAAACCATTATTTGACCCTGTTCTCTACATGAGTCATTGGTTGTATCTTTGTCTCTTTCTCTAAACAAATTGTTGAAAGTGCTATCAGCTTGATGTTTCCCTTTTTTGCTGCCCCTTACTTTTCAAACACCTGTGCTGTAATTTTTGCAAGCAGCAGTCTTCTAAAAATTGTTTTTTTTTTCAAAGATCGATCAATGACGAACATTTTGCCTTAACAAACATCTTTTCTGATTCTTCATTTTTCTTAATTTCCCTATAACTTTGGTTGACCATTTCATTCTTGATACTTTCTCTTTTCTTGGCTTTTATGGTTTTCTTGACTCTGACTACTCTTCTTCTGGTAATTAAGTGACACAGTGGATAGAGTGCCAGGCCTGAATTCAGGAAAATTTATTCTTCTGAATTCAAATCTAGCTTCAAGACACCTACTAGCTGTGTGACTTTAGACAAATTACTCAAATCTGTGTGCCTCAGTTTGCTTATCTGTAAAATGAGTTGGAGAAGGAAATGACAAACCACTCCAGTATCTTTGCCAGCAAAACCCTAAATGTCACAAAGAGTGACACACCTGGAAAAGACTCAACAACACTCTTTTTTCCTACCAGTCATAAGACCCTGGATTAAGAATTGGAATGGACCTTAAAAATCATCCTAAACTCTCCTTCATTTCACAGATGATGAAACTAATCCAATAAAATTAAATAATATAACAAAGGGACTACGGAAACATCAGTGGCCCAAGCCAAACATTACCTACTTCACAGAGTTGATCTGAGGAGAATGTTTTGTAAACTTCAAAGTCTAATGGAAATACGATTAGGTGGCCTCTTAGATCCATTCTTTCTCTTAGTCTTAGTGTCCTGTGATTCTAAACAACTGTTCTTTTTGTTTCTTAATTAAAGCTTTTTATTTGCAAAACATATGTATGGGTAATTCTTCAACATTGACCCTTATAAAGCTTTTCGTTACAAATTTTCCCCCCTAATGCCCACCCCTCCCCAGATGGCAGGAAATCCACTACATGTTAATTATGTTAAAATACTTGACAAATCGAATATATGTATACATACTTCCATACTTATCTTGCTGTGTAAGAAAAATTGTATCTACAAGGAAAAAAATCAGAGAAAGGAAACACAATGCAAGCAAACATCAATAGGGAGCATGAAAATGTTATGTTGTGGTCCACATTTCATATCCCTCTCTCTGGGTGTATATGGCTTTCTTCACTGAGCAATTGGAACTGTAAACAACTGTTCTTAAATCTCATATAAAGTATCTATACTAATTTTTTATAAAAATAGATGCTACCTGATGTTAAAATTGTTCTTGATAATACCTAAAGAGAAGGCACTTAGACATGCACAATTGCTTTATTTGCTGGGTTTTTTTGCATAATAAGAAAATATGTAATACCCCAAACTTTATCTATTTTGATATAAATAGAATAATTTTTATACCTCCTTTACTTCTAAGAGATTATTAAACTACTATCTCTGTGGTTGTTGTATTCCTCAAGAAATTTTGTATGTCCTTAATACACATGAGAGATTACATATATAAGGACAGCCCCAAAGGCCACAATTTGCTTTAACAATTATTTGCAATCATTGAATCTTGTATTCTTCCTATTTTAGAATCTCTTGTGATTTTAAAGATTCAATCTACTATGGAGAATATTTTCCAAAAGCCTGCTTATTCCCTCTTATATTTTCCATTAATTATATTCTTGATATATGTATGGTTCATTCTTATAAAAAATTTATTTAAAAAAATTAGAAAGTAGACATAAGCACCTGTATTTGTAGATTTTAAAATTTTCTGTTATTATTTTTTCCCATTTCATCCTTATTTAATTCCATTTTACCAAATATAAATGAAAAAACTTTTTAGAATTCAGCCTACACATTGCTAACATAGTACAAATTTCAGCCCTAACCTAACAAAAATCTTAGAGGAAGGTGAGATTATACATTAGTCCTTATGAAGAAAAAATGCCTCTCCTACATATGTCTAAAGAACAACGGGGCAGAGTGAAAAGCTCACTGAATTGGGAGTTTGGAGAGTTGGGGTCAAATCCCTAGTTATGTAACAGTGGGCAAAAATCATTTAAACCTCTCAAGTCTGTTTGGTTATCTGTTAATTTGAAGTCAGTGATCTTTTGACTAGTCATCACATAAAAATGATATGAAGTAAGCTTTGGAAGTCTTAAGTGCTAAATAAATAGGAGAAGGAATTTGTAACAGAAAGCTATGTAAGGGTTAATGTTGAAGAATTACACATACATATGTTTTGCAAATAAAATAAAATTAAAAAAATAATTTATACAATTATCTTATTGCACAGGAAAATCAGATAAAAAAGGAAACAAAAAATGAGAAAGAAAACAAAATGCAAGCAAGCAAGAATAAAAAGAAGTGAAAATGCTATGTTGTGATTCATACTCAGTTTCCATAGTCCTCTTCTTGGGAGTAAATGGCTCTCTTCATCCATGACAAGATCATTGGAAGTGACCTAAATCATCTCATTGTTGAAAAGAGCCACAACCATCAGAAGTGATCATTTTATTATCTTCTTGTTGCCATGTACAATGATCTCCTGCTTCTGCTCATTTCATTTAGCATCAGATCATGTAAGTCTCTCCAGGCTTCTCTGAAATTATCCTGCTGATCATTTCTTGTAGAACAATAATATTCCATACCATTCATATACCATAACTTATTCAGCCATTCTCCAATTAATGGGCATCCACTCAGTTTCCAATTTCTTGCCACTGCAAAAAGGGCTGTCACAAACATTTTTGCATGTGTAGATCCCTTTCCCTTCTTTAAGATGCAAGCCCAATAGAAACATTTCTGGATCAAAGGGTACACATTGTGATAGCCCTTTGGGCATAGTTCCAAATTGCTTTCCAGAATGGTTAGATTAGTTCCCAACTCCACCAACAATGTATTAATGCCCCAATTTTCCCGCATCTCCTCCAACATTCATCATTATCTTTTCCTATCATCTTAGCCAATCTGAGAGGTGTGTAGTAGTACCTCGGAGTTGTCTTAATTTGTATTTTTCTGATTAATAGTGATTTAGAGCACCTTTTCGTATGACTAGAAATGGTTTCAATTTCTTCATCTGAAAATTGTTCATATCCTTTGACCATTTATCAACTGAAGAATGGCTTGAATTCTCATAAATTTGAGTCAATTCTCTAGATATTTTGGAAATGAGGCCTTTATCAGAACTTTTGAATGTAAAAAAATTTTCCCTCAGTTTATTGCTTGCCTTCTAATTTTGTCTGCATTAGTTTTGTTTGTGCAAAAACTTTTTAACTTAATATAATCAAAATTACTATTTTATGTTCAATAATGAACTCCATTTCTTCTTTGGCCACAAGAGAAGGAATTATTTTTACAAGTTGGATGGAGGAGGCAGAGATAGTATAGAGGCATGGCACTTGTCAAAGAAAAACTTATTTGCATAGGGCTACAGAGTCTGTAAAGGAGTTGAGTAAACTCCCTCTTAAGGATCCTTACATGTTAGGTTTTAAGAGAGTTGCCTGGGGTCTTGAGAGTTGAAATGATTTATCTAGGGTCACATAGTATGTTAAAAGAGGAACTTGAACCAAGATTCTCTTGACTTTAAAGCCTAAAGCTCCTTATCTTCTATGTCATACGTCTTTAAATGTCATTTTGTTATATATGTATTTTATGTTTTAAGTAGAATAAAACATTGATAAGGGACAGTTTCCTCACTAGATGTTCTCTATCTACATCAATGAAATCATGTGTCTGGATCCCCACCCCACCCCCAAATAAAGTCACTTTTACCTGTTTGTAGAGACCAAAAGAACAATTGTGTATCTCAGCTTGTTCTTCTAACCCCCAAATACTTTGCAAATGTCTCTCGGTTTTCTCCAAAGGTTAAACTAAAAGCTGGAAGTACTAATTATAGTAATTCAAAACAAATGGAAATCCTGTAATTGTTTGTATTTTGTCTTCTGGATCATAGTCAGAAGTACAGGTACAAGATTAACAAACTTTAAGTATTCTATTTTGAAAGATTTGGGTCTCAGGATTTTCATGCATATAAGGTATAATTATCATTTTTAACAGCATAGATATTTCTAAGCCAAGAAAGTTGAAGTGTTTGGTTCATACCAAGATTTATGTTTTTAACATAAATGTACTGTTATTGCATTATTGTATCTTTTTTCAGAGTTAAAAAGTTTCCTTAAGTATGCAGTTTAGTTTGCTATTAGTACTTAATCTTCCTAGCATAATGTTAACTAATTAGTAAATGAAACCAGTTGTGATTTAATCCTAGAGTATTCAGAATCAGGGTTAGGATAGGAATTTGTGATTTCATTTGAACAGGGAACTCCCAGATGAAGAAACTTCCTGTGTCTATGCAGATCAGAATCTTTAGATTAAATGACTTGGAAAGTGGTGAGACATATTTAGGTAGATCAGTTCCTTATTAAAAATCTCACTGTTCATCTTCTGCTATTTATGAGCTTGCATTTAAATCTTTCTACACTATTTTTATTACAGCTGGAAATCACTGGCTTCTGTCTATTCTAATTTGTTTATTATCACAATTTGGAGGTCCCAGCCTTGTATTACTATAGCTCTTTAAAGAAGGGTGGTCTTTAAATCTAAAATAATAATAGAAATACTACATATAAGAATATTATCTTTTAATCAGTTCCCTTAAATTTAAGCTTTAGTATCGAAGATGTGAAAATTCACTTCCAGGGTTAAAAAACTATAAATACAGACTTTTTTTCTATTAAAATATTTTAGGGCTTAATTATGATTTGCCTTTTCTATAAATTCTTGGAATAAATAATAATGACTGTTTTCTTGATTTTAGGAATTATCTTATTGAAAATACTGATCACAGATTCAGACTTAGAGTAAAAGAGGGATCTCTGAGGTTATTAAGTCTGATCTTTTTGTTTTAAAGATGAAGAAATAGATCTAGAACAATCAAATGACTTAATCAGTGTAGTAAGAGGATGAAGTCATCCTCCCCCAAATCCTAGCAAGTCTATATTTTAAAATCCACACTGATTTAAAATAATTTACAAAATCACCCATATAATGTAAAGAAATCTTGAAATAGAAGTATTATCCATGAAATACTTAGTTGGGTATTTCTAAGTGACCAACATAAGACACTTTTCATTTGATTTAGTTTATTTTGTCATGATAGTTTATATTTAAATGAAATTTTAAGGTGCTTGCAAAAAGCTTTCCCCACAAACAATCCTGTGAAGTAAAGCAAATGATTATTCCCTTATTATTATTTGATTATTATTATCACCATCTCCATTCTTCTGGATAAGAAAGAGAGATTCAGAGATATTAACTGGTCTGCCTACAGTCATATAACCAATTACTGGACAAACTGGCAATTGAATCTAGGTTTTCTGACTCTTAAAAACAACATTTTTTCCTGCTATGACTCACTGCCTCATATAATTGTAGAGTATATCAGATTTAGACACATGCAAATGGAGCTCTGATTTCATTCACTTGAATATTCCTTCTGATAATTCCATACCTACCAATCCCATATTACTCTTGATTGTATTCTTCCCATGTTTTTTGCTGGCCACAGAAAATCCATCCAAAATGTTAGAAGCCTATCTCACTTTCTTATGACATCATGAGGATAACAATGGAGTATTCAGATTGTACTCTAGTAATCTTCACATTCACCATGTGATTAGTGTGCCTCTTAATTTACATTTTCCTGATGACATCTTTTATTATTTTTTTTGAAATTCTGTATTGGTTATATGTTCCAATCTGCTTATATCCACCATGTACATCTCCATTGCCCTCAGTTGTTTGATGGCAATCCACGATAATAATTTCATTAAAGTGAATGGATTTATAACTGATATTCATTAAAACTCATATAAAAAAGACATTTCTTAAAGGAAGAATAAAAAAATGTCTTATTTTGGCACCTTTGTGGAATATTGGAAAGTTAGATTTCTATACCTAATATAGTCTCTACTTAAATATGCCCATTTTTCCTGACTTTTCTGTCAAAAAGTTGCTTATTTATCTCTTACCTATCCTATTTGTAATATGAATTTCCCTTTATTAATTATATTATTTTTTTTCATCCAAACCTGTTATTTCATTAGTATAGGGAACTCCAAAGAAGGAAACTCTCTCTACTATGTAGATTTACACACTCCTCTGTAATTTATATTCTTAGAAAAATACCAAATAATAAAAATTATGGTGATAAGGAGAAATAGGATTTGGAAGAAGGATTAACATTTATGTAGTTATAAAGGTTTAGAAAGGGGGGTGTGTGTGTGTGTGTGTGTGTGTGTGTGTGTGTGTGTATGTGTAGTCTCATTTGGGGCATTCAGACACTTGTCTAAGATCACACAGCCAAATATGTGTCAGAAGCAAACTTGATTCCTGATTCCATGTAAGATTATTTCTCAGTCTCAGTGTAAGATGTTCTTATTTTTTCTATCAACTTTTAAGTACTGTTAATAGGATTATAGATTTAGAGGTGGAAGAAATTTAAGAGTCCATCTAGTCCAAACCTCTCATTTTATTTACTTTTTTCTCCAAAGATACATTTAATCATATAGATCACAGGGGAGAAGTAATCTTACAGTACTGTTCAGTGGGATAGAAAACTGTCCTTTTAAGTGTATATGAACATGGCACAAATTTAAAGTAGGCCTGCAAACTACTGGGAGCTCTCTCTCTCTCTCTCTTTTTTAAAATTTAATATTTTTATTCTGAATTTAAACATCCCCCCCCCAAAAAAAGAGCTTTTCCATATACAAAATTGAACACAAAAGGAGAATCATATTTGAAAATTTCAATTTCTTTCACATCACTTTTTATAAAGTATAAAATAATTGTGTTGCTTCCTAAATTGTTCTGCTTATCTGTGTTTCCTTCTTTTTTCCTCTGTTCACTTTTTTAAATGTTTCAATAGACCTCTTTTTTTCTTTTCTTTTATTTGGCATTACCGTCATTACCCTCCAAGTAAAAACAAGAGAAGGTGGAGAAAAATCTTTGTAACAAAACAGCATAGTAAGGTTAAAAGATTCATACTGTAACCATATCCAAAAATGATGTTTTCCTCCTTTCAGTCAGGAGATAGATAATATGCTTCATCATAGGTTCTCTGGAGATAGAGTTCATCATTGCTTTGATCAAAGTTCTTAATTCTTTGAAGATTGTTTTTCTTTGCAATGTTATTGTCATTATATGAGTTGTTTTCCTAATTCTACTTATTTTACTATGCATATATTTCAAGGAGTATCTAAAATTATCTTTTATAAATTTTTACAACACAGTATTTCATTACATTCACATTCCATATTTTTTCCAGCATTTGCCATAGATGAGCACCTCTTTCATTTTCAGATCTTTTCTTTTTAATCTGCCCTTCAGGGCCAAAAAGTTTGTTTAGCTTGTAACTATTTTCTTCCTAGTATTGTTCTCCACCTTAATCCCACTTTTTTCTTAGTCTCTACCAGTTTTCCTATTGAAGTTGTTTTACTTAATGCACCTAATTGTTTATATGTTTGTTTTCAACCTTACTTTGACTGTTAAGAATGAAGTTCACCTAAGGCTTGCTCCCTTGCAACCCTTTACTCCGTGTTTTTATACCTTTCTTTTCATATCCTCTTAATTGTGAGAAATAGTAAAAATTCTTCAGTACTTCACTATTTCTTTCTACATTAGTATATTCCTTTTACCTTCCCTTTTCCCTTCTCATTAAAATCTTTAAAACAGAACCAATTCACCCTATCCTAACTTCCTCAATATGTTTTGAAGGGACTCTGATTCTTCTCATACTAGTAGCATTTTATCATCATATGTAGCCTTTTCTATTGTTCCAATTGTTCAGACAAATTAACCTTTCTAGATTTGTTTTGACTCTTAGGTTTGTCTTTCAGAGTTTCTACTCAGCTCTGGACCTTTCATCAGGACTGCTGAAAGCTCTATATTATTATAGTAAGGTTCCTTTTCCCCCATAAAACTATACTCATCTTAACAAAGGTAAATGATTCTTGGTGGTAAAATATTTCTTTTGTCTTTTGGAATACTTATATTTTAAGATCTATAAGCAAGTAGATCTTGTGTGTTCATGACTTCTTTCTTGGTACTTTTGAAGTCTTTCTAGATGATTACAATTTTTTTTCTTTGACATAGAAACCTTTGATTTGAGCTTACAGTTTAGGGAGATTTTCCTTTTGAGTTTTCTTTCAGAAGGTCCTTAAAAGAGTCTTTCTATTTTGACTTTGTCCTCTGGTTCTAATAGATGTGGGTGGTTTTATTTGTGATTGCTTGAAATATATAGTTAGACTTTTTAAAAATAATATTTTTCAGGGAGTCCAATTTTAAAATGATTTCTCTTTGACCTGTTTTCTAAATCATTTTTTAAAAATATGAGATGCATTAATTTTATTTTTTTTTTAAATCTTTTGATTTTGTCCTAGTATTTCTTGCTATTTCATTAAGTCATTGATTTTTATTTGTCACATTCTAATTTTTAGGAAGTCTGGGTCTTGGGTTTTTACTGGGTCTTTACTTTGTACCCTAAACTATTCTTCTCCTAAATCTTCTAGAGTTTTTATTTAATTTTTTATGCCTTTGTTTCATTTCTTCTAGATATTCAATATAAGCATTGTTGAAAATATGTTTTTTTCTTTTGAAGCTTTGCTTGTAATTATTAGGGAGTTGCTTTCACTTTCTACATTGGACTTTTGGGTATCTCTGGGTCTATTACATAATTCTTTATAATTCTTTGATTTACTTTTCTCTTTAGCTTTAGTTCCTAGTTTGGGATTTTGGGGGGCCCTCCCCCCAATTCTGCTTCCAAGGCATTCTGCTGTAATGCTGTTGCCCTAGTTTGGTCTCCATCTATGTCATCTGGCTTCATGTACTGACTTCTACATCTTCTTCAACCCCATTCCCCTATGTTTGAGGTTGAGACCTGTATTTTCAGAGCCCTCTCTTTGTGTTACAGAATATAAAATGTTAAGGATCTCAGAGCTCATGGGCATGGGATGTACAGTTCTGAGCTCTGCTAAGGCCATGGGCAAACTCCTCTGATACCACTTTCCTATTGCTCATAGTCTTTTGGCTGATTTGGGGAGAATTCTCAAGAGAAAGAAACTACTTAGTGTAATTACTCATTGGATTCCTTGAATTTTATTCAGCCTAGTGCTTTAGGTTTTTGTTTGAGTTAAGGATATTGGAGTGGGGCTGCTTGTTTCTTTAGAAAGTCATATTTTGGATGAAGAAACTAAGGCTGAGAAAAGTAACTTGGCTAAGGTCATATAGGTAATAAGTGTTGGAGGTAGAATTTGAAGGAAGTCCCAGAATCAGCACTCTTTTTCAATCTTTGCTATTCCATGTTTGTTGTTGTTTGGTTGAAAGGGGGAAGAGTCTTCTATCTCTAAAGCTTGTATTATGACACTACACAGCACTTTAATGCTTTAAAATAGAAATGTATCTGTTAGTGGATAGAGCATTGGACCTAGAGTCAGGAAGACCTCTGTTCAAATTTGGCCTCAGACATCTATTCCCTGTATGACTTTGGGCAAGTCACTTAACTTTTGTCTATCTTAGTTTCTTCAAAAATGGGGATAATAGTAGAACCTACTTCACAGAGTTGCTGTGAGGATCAAGTAAGATCAGATGAGAAAACATTTATAAATACCTCACACACAGTAGGCACTTAATAAATCTTTTTTCCTTCTTCTTTGCATCATCAGTTAGGTTATATCTTTATTTGATTTTGCCATCCCACAATGGCACTTACTTTTTATAATTATTTCATTTAATCTTTCTATGCCCTGAATTAAATAAATGCTTAATTTGCTATCTTTCACAGCATATATAAATACAACTTCATCAAAACTCTACTTTCATAAGTGGAATTTATATTTTACTTATATCTGCATTTTAAAATATGCAAAACTGGATTATTTTAAATTTTACTAAATTGTGTTAGTGTGGTGGTACACACCTGTAATTCTTGCTGTGGAAGTGGCTGAGGTTAGTATATTGTTTGTGCTCTGAAGTTCTGAACTGAAGTAGATCTAAATCAATCAGGTGTCTGAACTCAATCCATATTAATATGGTGAGCCTCTGAGAACAGGGGACCACAGTCTGCCTAAATCAGAAAATTCCATGCCATTCAGTCAGTGGAATTGGAATCCACTCCACTTCTAGCATGGACCTAATAGAAAACCTAGTCTTTCCCTCTCCTCCTTTCCCTGAAAGGCATTATGCATTTAATGCCATCTATGAATCAATATCATATAGTAAAATGAACCCCTTTATCTGGAGCCAAAAGACAGATTTAAGTCTTTGCTCCACTACTTATTAGTTGTTGTGCATGTCACCTAAACTATCTGATCTTCAGTCACCTAATCTGTCTAATAGATAAAATAGCTCTACTACTGCTGCCTCACAGGGAGCATCAAATAAAGCATGTTAAGTAATTCATATTTAAGCTCTTGTAAACTTTAAAATGGTACAAAAATTAAGTTGATGTTAGATATACCTTATGTTTTAAGCCTTGCATTAGTGACTTAGTGAATAGAGAAATATCCTTGAAGTTAGGAATACCTAGTTCTAACTCTTGTCCCTGGCACAAACTGGTTATGTAACTATGACAAGTTACTTAACATTTCAGTATCCCAGTCAACTCTTTAAGATTATGAGTTCCAGAGGTGATAACCTGCTTTGGCAAAAGGCACAGGAGCTTCTTCCACTGATGAAATCTCAGATCCGTGAAAAAAAGAATTCGTTGTAAAGGCAAGAAACAAATAATTAATCCACAGAAAGCAATCAGAACTAATTTTAAAGTCCCTGGATGTTTTTGAGAACCAGAAGTACTGGATCCAAAGAAACCTTAATGTACACAATGAAATTATATCTTGCTACATTTACATATTAAATTTTCCTGAAAAAATGAAACATGGAAAAGGAAATTTCAGTAAATTGAAAATATACCATAGTATAAATTATCATTTAATTTTATTGGCCTGTGATTTCATTGGTATAATAAGCTCTACTAATGCAAATTAGAAACTGTTCTTTAATTTAAACTCAGAGACTTGCCTGGGTTTCTGAGGTAGTTGAAAAATTTGCCAAGGTTTACATAATCATTATATATCAGAGAAGAGAATTGAACCTAAACTCTTCCTGACTCTTAAGTTTATCCCTCTATATATTATGTTATATTATCTTCATTAAATACTTTAGTAGTAACTCATATTAACTAAACATTTTTAATGATGAAATTGGATTCTTTCAAGCAAATAAGTCAAGCCCAAAATATTCTCAAATTAAGAAAATTTATTTGCATGTATATTTTTTATTTAGTTTTTCTGATTTTTTTTAATATTTCTGTGGAGTATCACAAGAACTGGTATCACCTAGTCTCAAAATAACACAGAAGAAATATCTAGTCCAGATTACTATTTTTAATTGCCATATCAAAGAGCATCATTTGCCATTCTTAGAATAAGTAGTTCTTTTAAAAATAATAATAATAATAAATGAAACACAAATTCTTTAATATTTTAGTATTCTACTGGAGACTTGTTGTAGAGTAATATCATATATTATGAAGCTAGAGAAAGTCTTCATTTCTATCCATAGTGATCTCCTTTTAATTTGTATGCTCTTTTAAGGTGTTTTCTCTATGCAATAAACTATGGAACTAGCATGAACTGTTAGTGTTGCATTTGGAATCAGGAAGATTATTTAATATCCCACTTTAGTCACTTATTAGTTATTTGACTATAGGCAAGTTATTTAAGCATTGTGTCTAAGACATTTTTTAGGAGTGGATTTATGTTTTCTCTACTATCTGGTGAAAGAAGTTCCCCATGCCAATGAAATTTTTTTTCACTACATTTCAACTTTTTATGTACTTTTAGTTTTTTTTTCATGTCTCTTGATATATGACTGATTTCAGTTTGCATTTAAGTTGTTTTCAAATTTGTAATCTTCTTGATATTTTGTAACTCTTTGATATCACATTTTCTACCTTTAATTTTGTACCTTCAAATGTTATAAGAAAAATACTTATTACTCAACAATTGCTCATTATAAATTTTAACTAAATTTAGATAGTATAAAAGTAATTCTGAATATTGATAAAAGAATTAAATGCCATCAGCCTTTAAATATATGAATTAGGAAATTAAAGGGGGAATCAGTTGGCATAAATTTTCTTTTTCTCAGCACAGCTTACTATTTAAATAAGTTTTGTTATAACCTTATTCTTATGTTTGAAAATATAGAACTTGTATACATTATGGAGTTTGTGGTATGTTATTTCTATTTCAGTATATGAGATTCCTTTACATTTGCTCAGTTCATATCTTATATGTAATGTTTTTTGTTTGCATGTTGTGTCCTTCATTAGAGTGAGAAGACCTTATTTAGTTACCGAACCCTGCATTGTGTAAACTACTATGCTAGGCATTACGGGATAGAAATATAGATCCTAATGTTCCCAAGAAATTTACAGTCTAAAGGGGTGAGAAGTGACAGTTTTAAGGAAAAAACTCTGTAGAGTGAAAATCACATTAACAATTGATACATTTTTATGATATTTTTCCGCTTTTAATTTAAGAGCTAAAAGTTAGCTCATCAACCTAATAAAATGTGAGATAATAAACTTTTAAAAAAATGTCGTTTTAATATAATTTCTTACTGATTTTCTTCTCTGGCAATTCTTAGGAAAATTCAACTAAATGTTGCTTACCATTCTTTATAGAACCATTAGACTTACTTTGCTCTAGAATAAAAATTTGACAGATAATAGCTTTAATATTATTTACATTAAGGTTAAGTTCTAATATCTACACATATGGACTTGAATATTTAATTGAAATATATACAGTCACCCCCTGAAGAGTGAGTTTCTGTCAACAATGCTTAAGTTCAAAGAGGTTTAAAGTCTCTCACTATATTTTGATATAAATTATATACATAATACATGTATATTTTATGTGGAAATATATAAAATACCTATAATTACATTAAGTATAACTAAGGAAAATATTTCAAGGTGATTCTTGTTAAAATGTGTAAAATGGAAGTATCACCAAAAAATGCAGCATTCTTGGTGCCAGAAAACAAAGTAAGCATATAATTAAGTGGAGATAGGCTAACAAATGAGTTTTTAAATTGATTGAGATCTTTCAGATAGTAACAATAATTTCAGATATTTGAGGTTTTTTATTCTTAGTTGCAGAAGCAAGAAAATACGAATTACTTGCAATGTTCGCAACAATGAATTCGTTTTTCCAATTTTATAAAATCCCTTTTTAGACTAAAGAAAATCACACATACACACATACAAATATACATACATACACATACACACACACACATATATTAAGGAATTTAAATGTCAGTCAGACCTGAAATCATCTTATAGATCTGACAGAATACTGTTTTTCTTTTATAGGCCTTAGGCAATAACTAACAATTTAAAAATCATTTTTATAGCTATACATGGTTATGTTTACAATCTTCTTTGGAATTTTACCAGTTACTATTTTTCTTAACTTTTACTTCTCACAATGTGCTATAACAGCAACTTCAAATTTCATATCCTTTCAAATGATCTCTTATCTCATTTGAGGGGGAATTCTAAATGCAGAAAGAAAGGTCATATGATTTTGGTTTAAAGTATATTTTAAATGAATAAGGAATTATGGCTGCTTTCTTAAGAGCTCTATAATGGATAGAATTTAATTTTTAATTTATTTGGTATCAAACAGCTTATGATAATGCTAACTATAGTGATCTGAATGCTTCAGGTTGTTAATGCATATTGACAATAAAAATATTAGGGAATCATGTTTTATTAAGAAAATGTCTGCTGTTGAATAATATTGAAAAATGTAGTGAATAACATTTTTGACATGACTGCCTTGCCTACACAGATAATTGTGGTGGTAATTGAATGAGTCAATCAAAGGCATAATCTAAGAATAGAAGATTCTCTCACCCACTAAAGTGAAAGAAAGGTATTGTTTAAAAGTAGTCCAGTGATGGAGGAAGGGAAGCATGGTTATATAATGATTTAAGTTTCATTTTACCTATAAAAATGAGTTCAGATATGGCTTGAATCATGAGTGAGTTTAATTTTTGTCTTCATTCTCAAATGGCTTTTTCATAAGACTTCTAATGGGGTTTATTAAATAAGTCAGTTTACTCTTAAGATAAGATCTTTTCTTTCTGAAGCAGGCAACTCATTTTAAAAGCACATTAGCAATCCGGCTTTCAGGATGTTGGTCTCGTGTCCTGAACCATTTCTACTTCCAAAGCTACCAAAAATATGCTTTTATGATATTCAAAGTTGTGTTTCTCCTACTACTTAAAAACAGAAAAGCAGCAGCTTTGTATTATTTCAACAACAGTTTTATTTCATTTAAAAATGTTAACATTTGCATAGCTTTTGAAAAGTGATCCCCAAACGTCCCTTCAGAATCTTAGAGGCATTTTTTTGGTTAATATTGTAGCTTTTTAAATGTTTCTTGTTTCATTAAATCAACCTTTCATTAAAATGCAACCAACATATTTCTCTATAATTTTGTTACTCTTTGTATTAGAGTAGAGATACATTATACCTTTTCCATTTCTAAATCTGCCTGTGCCTATTTTTATTTGTCAAGCTGAGGTTTGACTGGCCGGATTCCAGATGTCTCTCTCACAAGATTTGGTGCTGATGGTCTATTTATAGAACTGTGGTTTCATTGTCATGACAACCATGCTAGAGGCCAAGGCGGCTGGGAGCTATTTCTGGACTGGTGCTGTAATGTAAAACTGATTGGGCAAGTTAGTATATCCTCTAAACCAAACTAACTTTAGAGCAGTAAAAGGAAAGGAAAAAAAAATAAGATTTATAGAATTTCTTTCATTAGACTTTTTTTTCTTCTTTTGATATTTGTTCTTTTTCAATTACTCCATTTTTTAAAAGTTTTATTTATTTCACATTTAAAGTTTTCCATACTGCGTAAGTGGATTGTTATTCCAGTCTCTTAAATAGTATGTTTCCAAATGTGGGAGTAGATAAGCAATTGCTATAAGCAGGATGCTTTTCATTTGAGAAAAATATGATTCTTGTTATGGATTGACAGGAAAAAAAAAACATTTTATATGTGATAATAGTAGTTCTTTATGACTTGTAATTGTAATATTTTAGGCTCTTAGGTGTCTTGTTATCCCTTCCATATTTGTAACCTTGTGGTAACAAGTTGATGCCACATCTGTAAAGTCACATTTTTTAGTTTTCATATTATTTGGTTTAAAAAATTGCCCAGTGGTGCCCCTCTGCCTCCAAGTGGTAAGACTGGCTAAGGTTATTCTCTAATTAAAATAAAATGTAGTGCCTTCACAAAGGCAGTTTTATACAATACCTTTAAAAAATTTCATATGCATTCATTTTCTGAATGAATTCTGTATTTTTAGCATGAGTTAAGCATGTTAAAAGCAAAAATGCTTCTTATTCTTAGCAAGGGGCTCTCTTACCTTATTAAGCAAACTTTGGTTTCTTTTTTGCTTTTTTTTTTTTTTGGTGGTTAAAACCATAGTAATCAGAACATTGCCAGAATTCCTATTGTAAATTTCTGTTTGACATTTGGCTATACATATTTCCTTTATTGTGTAACTTTAGTTCTAAAATACATCTTAAAATATATTTCAAAATAACTACTTTGAGATATTCTAATAAGTTGAATTTTCAGGTGTATTTTAAATAATTATGATTCCCAAATAGCATTGTTCTTTTATTTCAGATAGCTTTGTTTTGTTTCCAAAATAAAACTTATTTTTGGTGTTTTAAGCATGTAATCTTTTGCTTTTTTCTTTAAAAAAAATCTTATTTTAATAAAATTAAATTATACAAAATAAAAATGGCATGAAAGCAAAATTAAAAATTAAATGTTCTCTTTGAGCAACTTTTGTATATTGAAGCAAATATTCATAACATCTTTGCCTTGTCAAATATAGTAATATATCCTCCTTGGAAAAAGAAACAATTATATTAATTTACAAATTAAATTGATTTATGTATAAATTGTATATAGCACATATTATATAAAGTAAAAGAAATTCCTTCCTAAAGGAAGGAATGATAAGTTTTTAGATAAAGTGAAGAGATCCTTCATGATATGACTATTTCCTCTAATTTATTATCTGATTTTTATGATGTATATTTTCCTCTGTTATTCAGCTAAAGGTGATAATAGTAATTCTTTTTATATAATAACTTAAGCCACAAAGCATTTTTCTCCAAAAAAAAAAATCCCGTGAGATTAGCAATAAATTTCAAACTAATTTTTGTTTACATTTACTTTTTTATAGCATCACATTTTCTTTTCCTTTTTTAATTGATATATTTCCTATTTGACAGTTACCTAAGCAAGTCAAAAATTCCTGCTGCTTTTAAAAATAGTAGTTGAGTACAATGGGGGGGGAAGGGGAAAGGAGGTAACTAAATGTTTTCTGTGATAATAAGTAGTACTATCTACTTGGATATGGACCCCAGATAGTAGGCAAGTAGTGAAATCTCTAAAAAATTGATATTTTATCAGTTAGAATCAGAATAGTCAGATCTGGAACACTATTTCCTTTCCTTTTTTATAAATGTTAAAATATACATATAGTTTTGCCTGTCAATATTTATAGGCAAAAATTACATTTTAAATAATGATAATAAATTAAAATAATTGAACATTGTTAATATAGACTTAAAATTTAGAATATATAGTATATTCAGTTTGGCCATTGAATGAAAAAATGTCTGTTGGAAAATTATATTTGTAAACATTTTCCTTCAAGTGAGAATTATTATTTATTCAAAAGTTATAAACATTAAATTTATAGCATAATATTTATATTCAACTACAAATTCAAGAAAAATCAGAACCTTTCATGAGGATTTGATGCTCTCCTGGGACAAAAAAAAGTAACACTGCTCTTGAATTAAGAGATATTAAAATTGTTTCTTCAATTTGGGTGTTTTCAGCTGTTTGTAAAGCTTGACATTTTAAGTATTATTTATAGTATTTTTTTTCACTCTTATTGATTAAAACAAGGTTTATTTGAAGATCTTTGTAAGTACTAGATTGATTTAAAATTGCCATATCTAATTAATAAAGATAATGTCCTACCAAATAAACTTTTCTTTACCTATAAACAAAACTGTGTTATTTTACTTAGGATAAAGGTTACAGTTCATTAAAATATATGTGTGTATGCATATATATACATATATACATGTATATATATATGCATATACACACATAGTAATATTTCAAATTAATATATATGCTAGGTTATTTTAAAGTTACTTATTTTGTAAATTCTTTTTTGATACAAACCAATGAGATCATTGAAGAGTAAACTTTGGGCCACAACAAGAATTTTCATAGGAAGTAGTTTTAAAAGAATAAAATTTTCACTAGGAGTATATTGTCTGCTTAGATGGGGTGGGGGAAGGAATGCCCTTTTAAATTCCTATCCCCCCTCATTTGTAAGTTATCTAATAACAAAAACTAAAATCACCAAAGATTATTTTGGTCAAGAAGGCATCTGAGAAAAAAACAGAGCCTCTTTTCCATTTTTCTTCAGAAGGCTAAAATTTCAGAAAATGATTTCTTTCTTTTTGGTCATATTTTCTTTCTTTAAAATCTTTTATCTTCTCTTATGAATCTTCTCTTCTTTCCTTTTTTTTTTCCTTTTCTCTTTTTCTACCAATTGATATGGTCTGATCTGCTTTAAAATTAATTATGTTCCTTTAATGCATCAATGATTTAATACAGGATTATCTTTCCAAATCTTAGGCAAGATAACGATCATCTTAGAAAAGATCAATTAACCATTGATGAGGAAGTGAAAATACCATCAATTTACTCTTTGGAAATTAATTTTTTATTTTTTATTAAAAAGTTTAATATCTAAAGTGTTTTATTTCATAGACAATTTGGAATGAATAAAAAAGTTGTATTTGTCTCCTATTAAATAGAATCATTACAAGAAAGGACTCTTTAATTATCTCTAAAAGACTTTTGTTTATTAAATGAAATTCTTAAAAAGTGGAAGGAAATGGCAATGACTCCTACTGGCTAATTAAGCAGCCCACATTTTGCTGGTTCTAGTTTTCATCAGTCCCTTGAAAAATAAATCTTTGTATGTGTCATTTATCCCTCAAATTAGCATAGATAAATTTTATAAAACACCAACTTAAAATAGTGAATGGTTTGAATTGCAAAATATTTTTAAAGAAATTAATTTATTACTTTGGAGTCATATAGTAATACAAATTAATTATTAGCTTTTTAAGTAAGAGATCTGGGCCTGCTTTAATACAAGTTATCAGGAAGTATTGGCTTATTTTTGTATGCAGGCACATATCTACATACATATATTAATACTAATGTTCTTTAAAAACTCATTCCCCTAAGTAGATTTAATACTCTATCTTCACCACAATTGTCCCTTCACAACCGTACTCCCTTAAAAATTTCTCAGTAATGGTTAATTTGTTAACTTTTCTGACAAATCCATTCTTTGCAGCACTGAGCTAAATTTTAGTCTAAGTGAGGTTGAATTATTCTATATTGATTGTTTTTATACAGAAGATAATTAAAACTAAATGAAATTAATTATATTTTTTAAATGTATTCCAAAATATAAATATTCATAGGGGGCAGTAATCCAGAATGTGGAATCTATTATCTGTTTTTTCAAAAAAAAACATCAATTATACACATGACCCTATTTATTTTCATAACCATACCTATGATACAAGGAGAATTAGAGACTATTCATATTTTTGTAGAAGAGAAAGGTAAGGCCAGAAGTCAAGTGACTTGCCCAGAGTCACAGAAAATAGCTGTAACTGGGAGTTAAATCTGTGCCTACTAAACTGGAATATATCACAAAAAATCATTCCATAACTATAGTCATATATATGTAATACTTGTTTTTATTGAAAAGTACTTTCTTCACAATATCCCTTGATATAAGTAATGCAAAAATTATCTCTTATTTTATGGATGACTAAACAAAGAGTTGGGTGAAATGATTTGCTCAGATTCCTACAACTTTTAATAGATCCAGGTATTTTTTCCACTATATGATGCTGTCTTAATTAATTAAAGGGTCTGCCAAAGGGGTCTCTCTCTCTCTCTCTCTCTCTCTCTTTCTCTCTCTCTCACTCACACACACACACACACACACACACACACACACACCCTGCTCTAAACCAATTACTATTTTTCAAATCTAAGTTTTTTAAGTTTCTGAAGTTGGTAGTTATTATTCTAAGGCTCCTATAGATGTGCTATGTGTGTATGTATTTAAAAATATGAATTTGAACCATTGAAAAGTAAACCATATGGCCAGTGGTACTGGGTTATCATATTGCAGATGAAAATAAGTAAATATAAATAAAACTTGCTAATTAAACTTAGCTAACAGACTATGGAAGGGCATCTCCTCTTCTCACCAGTACTAAAAAGAGGACACAGTTATTTTGATATCTTTTTTCTTTGTATCGTTTATATTTAATTGACAATCATCTAAATACTATTATTTAAAAGCATAATAATGTAGACAGATAAGTAATACAGTATTTTGAATACAAAGATACATTTCTCTATCAAAATTGATCTTTATAGATTTAAATATATAAGCAGTTAAAACATTATATTTTTTAAACAAAGGTCCAGGATTCATTCAGACCCAGATAGGACATTGATCTTTACTTTATTCATTAGTGAAAGGCTTTGTTTTGCAAGTGTACCACCTTGGTTATCAGACAAGAGAATAAATTAATAAATAGGAATTTATCTCCACTACTAAAAGTTAAAAAGAGAAAAACCCCAAACATCTCAGAGTACATGCCATATTGATGTTTAAATAGAAAGAACATAATATATAAGGCAAAACAAGAGAAAACGGGAAAGGTACAACTATGGCAAAGAGATAAAACAGCCCTAATGAATTGCTTAGATGGGATTCAACAACATAGTGTAGTTATGAAAAAGCAAATATAATGCTTATATGTCAGTGGCAATATAATATCCATGAAGCCAGATACAATTTTATGCTATCCTTGGCATTGATCAGGCTTTTCCAAGAATATTATGCTATTAATTTGCTGAAGCAAGTGGAGTTGGCACGAAAAATAGCAAATCGATTAAAAGAGAATATAAAAGAAATTCTTTTATTGAATCCTGTTTTCCTGAGAAGCATTATTCTAGAGAAGAGGTAAGAACCTAAGAAGTCCTCTGCAAGTCTCCTTGGCTTCCTTTCTTTTATAGTAACCATTTTTACCTTTAGAAAAATCACATTGGAAAGTAGTCAAGTGGATAGCAAGGTGATAGTAAAATAGATTCTCATTTTA
Source organism: Myrmecobius fasciatus (assembly GCA_023553655.1). Classification (NCBI taxonomy): domain Eukaryota; kingdom Metazoa; phylum Chordata; class Mammalia; order Dasyuromorphia; family Myrmecobiidae; genus Myrmecobius; species Myrmecobius fasciatus. The sequence continues at coordinate 151,072 of JAJPUD010000377.1, read as the reverse complement.
GAATGAAAAATGTACCTCAAAAATAGAATTTAATAAGTGTGATTTTTTTTGCAAATATACTTTCTTTTTTATATATTCCTAGAATTGATATATTAAAGAGAAACATGTATTCCTAGAATCAGTATATTAAAGAGAAATATTAAAAAGAATAAAAACTCAACATTTTATGAGACAGTTATTTCCTTTTCTCAAAATAACTAAGGGACACTACTTGATTATTCTGATAACTGTTATTACATTATGGATGTGAACTTTCAGTATTCATAGCCCATCTGTTGGAAAAGAGTAAAAGCTTTTAATATGCTTAGACTTACTTTATTTGACTAGAATTTTGCCATTGGGATATTTCAGTGCAGTACTGTTCCTCCTATGGTGTGTATCGTTACTATTTTTCAAGGAAATCAAGGACCTAAAAATAGCTTGTATAAACAGTAAGAGGTCTGTACTTTCAGTTTGAAGTTTTAGAAATCTCTTATTAGTTTTCTCCTCTGAGTGCTTCTCAGAGTTTTCAAAGCCTACTGAGTTTGTTATTAAAATGAAATTAGTATTTGATAAATATACTATAAAATATTAAAGGTAAATGTTCAGTGTTTTATATCTGGGATATCAGCAAGTTGATATATGATTAATATACCTCATAATATAACAGCTAGCATTTTTATAGTGTTTTCTTTTAAAGTTTGTAAAGCACTTTACTTTTGTTACCTTGATTGATTTGTATCACAACCTCTGATCTAGATGCTATTATTATCCCTGTTTCATAGCTGAGGAAACTGAGGCTGATAGAAGTGACTTTGCCCAGGATCATAAAGCTAGTAAGTATCTGAGACAGGATTTAAATTCAGGTATTCAGGTCTAGATTTAGAACTATCTATTATGCCACTTAGTCCTGTCAAGAGTCTACCAGCCTATAAAATATGCACATTTTGAAAAAAAAATCTCAGAAAAAAGGCTTTGGAGTCTGCCTCATTCCTGGATTATTGCAATATCCCTACTGGTAGGTTTGCCTTTCCCCATTTCAATTCATTCTCTATTTAACCACTAAAGTGATTTTCCTCAAGCCCTAATCAATAAACTCTGGGGTTTCTTCTTGCCACCAGGAGCAAATGCAAAATGCTATTTGGCATTCAGAGTTCTTTATAATCTAGCCCCCTTTTACATTTTCAGTCATCTTGTACTTTATTCCCCAACAATTACTCTTCATCTGTGATACTGGTTTTCTGGCTGTTGTATGAACAAAACACTCCATCTCTCAACTCAAGTGCTTTCTCTGGTGGTGCCCTATTCTTGGAACTCTCCTCTGTTCTAACTATTGGTCTCCCTGGCTTCCTTTAAGTCCCAACCAAAATTCCATCTTCTACAGGAAACCTTCCCCAACCCCTCTTTATTCTAATGTCTTCTCTCTATTAATTGTTTCATCTTATCCTGAATACGTAGCTTGTTTTGCATATATTTGTTTGCATGTTGTCTACCCCATTATGCTATGAGATCCTTAAGCACAGGAATTGTCTTGCCTCTTTTCGTATCCCTTAGTGCTTAACATGGTGCCTGGCAAATAGTAGGTACTTTATAAATCTTTGTTGATTAATTCATCCTACAATCTCTTCTACCATATTAATTCTAAAAGAAATTGTGTATATTTGTGCTTTAAGGAATAGTGAAAGTTTACTAATCTTAGGGAAAAAGTAAAGACTGTATATAACATAATAATTTCAGGTGAGATAGAATGCAACTTAGAACATCTTCTAAGTGCTTTGTCAGAATACCTGATGAATTTTGTCACAGTTAAAGATGAGGGAGAAATTGACTTAAAGATTGTGCAGTAGGTATTGCTCTTGGAGTGACTGAATGCTTATGTCATCACCTCTAGGGCCATTCCCCCAAGTTACACTATTTTCACAGGTAGGAGTCACCAGAAGGTTACTTGACTAGTACTCAGTAGTAATCCTAAGAGAAATTGATACTGTTGCTGACAAGTTGTCACTTATACGTTTCCTTTCATATCTTACCAGCATGGTTTAATTAGTTTGTAGATAAGTTATTTACTAAGCTGGTATAGTTTAAAAAAAAAACCAAACACAACAACAGTTGAAATAGAACTAGGAATATGCTCTCCTAATTTGGTCTCCAGTTAAAAGTGTAGTCATAGAGAGGCAGATGTGTAGAGATGACATGTAGCAAAGGAGCACCCTATTCTCCTGTTTACAAATCTTTTTCTCCCTTCTTAAAGTCTTCATAAGGTTTCAATTAGGTGTGTAGCTTTCTACTGGGTGCCAAAGGTCAGAACACCTGTTAAATGCATGGTCAGCATTTCTTTGTGATGAGGATTCTTAGTCCCTATCATTATTCTTGGGTGAGAGTGCAATCTCTGTTGGAACTTTTGGACTTCCCAAACTCACCATGTTACTAGGGCATTCTCGATTTACTAAAATAAGGAAAGAATAAATATAAAAGAAAAAGAGCCACATGGTGGCTAGGTAGGAGACTGGGAAGCTGCCTTTTCCCTTTAGCTGCTTTATGGCATCAGTTCTGAGACTTGTGATTTGCATTCTGCATATGCAGTCAGGAAAATCTAAGTTTCAATCTGGCCTCAGAGCCTTACTGTTTGAATGACTCTGTGCAAGTCATTTAACTTCCTGTCTGCCTCAGTTTCCTCATCTGTAAAATGGGGGTAATAGTAGCACTTATCACCCAAGAACACTGTAAGGGTATAATGAGATATTTGTAAAGTTCTTTACCATATATAAAGCAATATTATAAATATTGGCTGCTGCTGCTCCAAAAACAGTTGTTTTTATTACCACACAGATAAGAAATGGAAGAATAAAAGGATAGCATCTCTCTTTTTAAAAATCATGCCTCTTTATGTTCTTGTATCTTTCTCTCTGTCCTTGGATAGATATCTGTTCACATACTGGGACAGTTTCTCCTATAGCATGGCTAGTGGGAGCATTGGGAGGAGAAATGAGGAAAAGGGGAAGGGGGAGAGAGACTGTCATACCTATGATCTTGTTATTACATACAAATGCACTGAATTTCACTTAGTTGATTAGTCTCTTATCATTCCACCTCTCCCTCTGCCTTTCAACTTCAAATTCCATTCTTATTCTTCTCTATGACCTCCAATCCCTTCATTCCTTAGTTTCCCCACCTCCCCCAAGCCATCACCCATGGAGAACTGCTCTACTCCTTTCCTCATTTTGACCCCCTTAGTAAAACAGTTTAACTTCACATTGTCCTCTTCTTTCAAGTCCCTTCTCCCCTTATCTTTTCTCCAATCCTTCCCTAAAGAGATTAGTCCCACCATCTGTTTCTTTCATTCATACTCATGCTTTTGAATGAAGCTGAAGAAAATTATGAAACTCTGCTGACTAGATCCAAAATGAATTTGTGTCACATAATCCCAAATGAACCTTCACTGAAGCAAAATAGTCCATTTATACCTCTGTAATTGACTCACTATCTCACTCACCACAGCAACTTTTCCAAAATTTTTCATCTTCCTTTAAACTTTCTATGACTACCTCATTCTCTTCACCATTTTCATTTATTTTCAGTCTCTCCATGCCTACTTGTTCCCACTAGCCTACAAACATTCCCTTTTCCTGGCAAATAAAATAAAAAATTTATCAATTCCATTTAGTTATCATACTTTATTTCCCTTCCTTTTTGTAGCTAAAATTCTCATGATGGCTGTCCACAACAGATTGCTCCACTTCTGATTTTTCAGTCTTTTCTTATCCAAAGTCTGATAGTCTGTGTAGTCTGACTACAATATCATCAATCAATTGAAGCTATTCTTTCCAAAGTAGTGATCCTTTAATTGACAAATCTAAGGACCTTTTCTTCATTCTTATCCATCTTGAACTCTGTGAAGCCTTTTTACACTGTTGATCAAGCTCTCATTTTTGACAATGTCTTCTTTCTACGTTTTTCTGACAGTACTGCATCCTAGTTCCCCTCTTATTTGTCTGACTGCTCCATGTCAGTCTTTTTTGCTTCACTCAGGTTCGTGCTTTTTAATGCTAAATATCTCCCAAAGCTTTATCTTGGGTCCTCTTTTCTTCCCCATCTATAGTCTTTAGCTTTTTGATCTGATCAATTCCCTAGGATTCAACTATCATCATTCTATTTATCAATATCTATTAAATGCTTACTATATTTGAAGCATTCTGCTAAGAATCAGGGATACTACCTCATAAATATCAGACATGACAGAAAAGAAAAATGATAGATGTTGGAGGGGATTTGGAAAAATTGGAACACTAATACACTACTAGTGAAGTTGTCAACTGATCCAACCATTCTGAGGAACCAAGCCCAAAGAGTTGCTCTTTGATTCAACAATACCACTACTAAGACTATATCCCAGAGATATCCAAAAAGGGGGGGGGAAGGATCTATTTGTACAAAAAATATAGCAGCTCTTGTGGTGGTGGCAAAAAAAATGGAAATTGAGGGACTGTCTATCAATTGGGAAATGGCTGAATATGTTGTGGTATATGATTGTAATGGAATACTATTGTACTACAAGAAATAATGAGCGTGTTGGTTTCAGAAAAATATGGAAATACTTAAGGAAACTGACAAAGTAAAATAAGCAGAATTAAGAGAATGTTGTACACAATAACAGCAACATTTTATGATCAGCTATGAATGAGTTAGCTCTTCCTAGCAATACAGTGATCCAAGATAATCATGGTCATGGGGGATAGGCAAAGAAAATCCCCAAATCTAAGAGATGAACAGTATTATTCCTGAAACAGCCAGGAGGCCAGCATCACCAGATCAAAAAATATATAACAGGAAGTAAGATGTAAGAAGACTGGTAAAGAATGACGATACTAGATATTATAGAGTTTTAAATGTAAAACAGGGTTTTGTATTTGATCCTGGAGGTGATAAGAAGCCACTAGAATTTTTTGAGTAGAGGGAGTGATGTGGTCAGACCTGTACATTAAGAAAATCACTGAATGGATGATGAAACAGAGTGGAGAGAGATGTGAGGCAGACAGACCCACCAGCAGGCTATTGCAATAATTTAGGTATGAGATGAGGAGGGCCTGTGCGAAAGTGTTGGCAGTTTTAGAAGAGAGAAGGAAGGTAATATATTTGATAGATGTAGTAAAAGTGAAATTTACCTGGCAACCAACTGGGTATGTGAGGTAATAAAGAGTGAGGAGTACAGTCGTGAACCTGAGGGACTTGAGAGGAAGATTTATTGCCTGCCCTCTACAATGAAAGGAAAGGTAGAGAGGAGTAGGTTTAGGGACAAAGATACATATATTCCCATCCATTATCTTTCACTGCTAATTCCTTAGTGTAGGCTCTCAGCACAAGACACCTATCCTGTTACAGTAGCCTGCTTTTTACCTTACCTGCCTTAAGTTTTTCTATTCAGCTGTATCAAATTGATCTTCCTAAAGCATAGTCCTAACCATGTTACTCCCCTAATAAATAGGGTCCAGGACCTCCCTTTCACCTCAAGTTTAAACATAAGATCCTCTGACATTCAAAGCTTTTTATAACCTTGGCCCCTTCCTGCATTTGCAGCCTTTCACACCTTATTTACCCTAATATGTTCTTTAATCCTGTGTGGCCTCTTAATATTCTTTGAACAAGACACTAATTCCTAATTCCAAGCATTCAAGCATTGTCATTGTCTGTTTCTATTCCTGAAACTCTTCCTCCTCACCTGTGATTCCTGACCTCCCTGCCCTCCTTCAAGTCCCAGCTAAAATTCTATCTTTTAAGAGAAGCTTTTCATTGTTTCTGCTAATGTTTATGCCTCCCCTCTGAAATTATCTCCAATTTGTCAAGCTGGAGTTTGTACATTGTTTTCATATGGTGCATACCCCATACCACCCCCACTCCCATTTAGACTGAGCTCCTGAATAGCATAGAATAGCTTTTGCCTTTTTTTTTTTTAAATCCCTAGTGTTTAGCACATTGCCTGGCACATTGTAAGCATTTAACAAATGCTTATTGATTGATTTGACAATAGAATACATACAGAAAGGGGAGTATTGCATAATAAAACTGGAAAACTAGGATGAGGCTACACTATTAAGAGCTTCTAATGCCAAACAAAGGAATTTATATTTAATCCTAAAATAAATAGAAACTGGAATTTATTGAAAAGGGGGATGGGATGATTGAAAGTATGCTTTAAGAAAATAACTTTAGTCATTATTTGGAGGATGGATTAGGAAACAGGAGAAACTTGAAACAGAAAGACCAATAAAGAGGCCATTAGAATAGTCCAGTTTAGAGATCACTTAAATGGACCTACCGAGAGATTATATGAAAAGACATAAGAGGAATCTGTCAGAGATATTTTGGAGGTAGAAGTGACTAAAATTTGACAACTTCATGGATATATGGTATGAATGAAGGTAAGGAAAGATGACACTAAAGTTGTAAAATTTAGCATTTGGAAAGATAGTGATGCCTTAAGTGAAATATGAGGAAGTTTCCAAGAAAGGTTCTCATCTTCTAATAATTTCTTCATCTATCTATGCTTGTTCATCCCTGTATGGCATACTCCATGCCATCAAAAAAGAAAACAAGAGAGGGGATATGTCTTCCGAGGACCTCACTTTTGCAAGATGTTCTAGGGTGTTGAGAATGAAGGAATTTGAATTTTCCTAGTGATAACTATACAAACTACTACTGCTTTAGTCATGGTTAGGTTGCAACTGCCCTTAAAATAAGAATTTGAGAGTTTGTAGGGCTTCTAAAGCTAAAGAGAGTTGAGAAGTATTGGGTCATGATGAGTGGATAGGTGAGGTTAGGTTAGAGATAAGCTCCAAAATAATCTATTATGATAAATGTGGAAGGCAACTAGAAGTATGCTTGATAAATGCTTAACAACCAGTTTTCCAGAGAGGAAAAACTACTCTTGATATTTTTAAGTTTAATCAGCATCCTAAAATTTTCTTCATCATTTTCTTAAGTCCAGAAAATCATATAAAACAATAAAAAATAAATCAAGCTTGATTAGTAGCATGTGCCAATTTCTAAAATTTAAATGCTCACATTAAACTTACACCACCACTCTGAAGGAAGCCAGCCACCACCTTCACTTTGGAAACTATTGGCTTAAAGAATGGCTAGTTTTTTGAGACTGCAGTAGCATCCAAGATTAAGTAACAACTAAAGTTGTCTTTATTCCAACTTAATAATTATTTCTTTTGAATAGCAAAAGACATGTCTAATTAAAAATGTAAGATTTCATTTTCACTTGAAATGAAAATTGTCAGGAAGACTTTTCAGAGTATGAAATGACTATTGATATAGAATTACAGCCAATGGAAAATTATCCTAATTAAAAGCTTTCCACTTGTCATTTGATGACAATTGTTAAAACTTAGAAAATTAGATTTGCAAATATTTTGTAGAATATGGATAACTGACATATATCTAATCTATACACAAGTAGAGTATACTTGAAAGATCACTTTTCTGTTTGAATTATGTGCCTTGCAGTACTATCAGTAGAAAAATTCCTACCATCTTTTGCTTTGAAAGTGATTCTCCTACAATGGACCTTATCTCCCAAATTTCTTTCTCAATGCTCTCACCTATCCGTACTACTATCTACCCTATTTTCTTCTTTAGTCCTTCAAGCAATTTCTGAAATCCCACCACCTAATTTAATATTTTTAAAATATCTAGATTATCTCAAATTGTCATTTGTAGGACCATCAGCAGAGAACTAGGCTTTCTTAGAATACTTACCTTCTTGTTTTAGTAATCCCCATCAGTAAAAAATGTTAATGATGTTAATACTTCAGGCTGATATATGGTATTTTACAAAAATAATTTTTCAAGTATTTTGGCTAAAAGCAAAGTAGTCACAGAAGTTTAGATATTACTTTTTAATGTCAAAATAAAATTTTAGCTTCTGTGTAAAGCCTTTAATGATTATTCCAATTTATACCAATCTTCTCTTTCCATTGTAATCTATAGTCTCATCATATCCTTACCATGTACCATTTTGTTTTCAAATTATCTGTTACATGTAATTTAGCATGTTATATCAGTATCTATTCGCATACACAAGGTTATATTAGTCACTAATTTGATTAACACATCTTATTATTTCCTGAAGTAGATTACAAGTACTTTTATGGATATAAACGCATGGCTTATATTTCTTTCACACATTAGGTACATAGGACAAATTCAGTAAGTAAGAATTATCCATTTTAGTGAACAGATGAAGGCATAGGAATTCTTCCACAGATATGTAATTGAAAAATCATATTTCACTTTTTTTTTTCTTGAAATGTTACTGTAACAAAAATAACATTGAAAGGTTATGCTTTTGGCCCTCTGCTGGACAATAATGGCAAATTCCTTTTTGTATTTTTAAAATCACACATGATAGAACCCTCACCAAAAACAAAAACAAAAACAAAACAAAACAAAAAAGCACCTCGCCACTGTACCTACCATACAGTGGTTATAAAAATTTTATGCTCTGAAATTTCATGGAGTACTTTGTAGACGTATTTTTAGCCCACAAAACATATATAGATTTCAGGGTACTTCTACCTTCTTTTTTTATTTCAGAATATTAATTTCAGTCTCTATCCATGAATTAATTGCCAAATAAATTTCTAAGATTTCCAATTTCAAAGCATTCTATTGTTTAACATTTTAAATGTATATAAGTTATTAAATTAATCAAACAAAACTCCTAGTTAGTACAATATATATATAGTATAATATAAATGTTTGTGATAATCATTTTGATAAAAGCCATAATTTTATAATTGCCCACAGTTTATAGACAATATTTAAGTGGTTTTTCTTTTTCTTTCAGCTTTCTAGACAAGATTGATGTAGTCAAACAAAATGAATATACACCATCTGACCAAGTGAGTGACTAACTTTTCTTAAAATCAGGGTGTTTTAAGAAACACTTAAAAAAAACTATTTGAAGTTGATTTAATCATGAATTGGAACTAAGCAATATTATAAAATATTTGGGGAGGAAGATGAACATTATGTGGAAATATTGTGATCTGCTGAAAATAAGGGCTGTTTTCACTTTTGCCTTTATATCCACAGGATCTAGTAGTAGGCAAATAACAAATATTTGTTAGATTGATATTGAGTTAATGGAATATAATAAGCATCAAATATCTTTTTTGTTACTTGATCTTAAGTCATACAAGAAACATTATGTGGAGATTGGTTTTAGTCAATTCTGTTTGCCTTTGATGAACTAATATCATATAATATGACTATTCTTTTATTTTATACATAACTTATTTGTTTGGAGAGGTGGTGATGGATATCCTATCTTTCCCATGCACATAAGCAAGCATATAGTTAATTCATTAAGTGAAAAAGCCATCTAGCATAGGGCATTTGAAAAAAAAAATTAAAAAGATTTTACCAAGTATACCTTTTTATTTTGGTTTATTCCAGATAAGTTGAAGCAATTTTTATCCTATAACATAATTAAATTAAAATGTTAGTCTAAACAGTACTGGGACAAAAATCTCGCTACTCCAAAAATAAAAAACAAAAACTTTAAGGTTAATTTTAAATAAATCCAAATGTCATCTATTCATATCAGTAGACAAAAGCAGTAACATAATTAAGTCTAAAAAATATATAATCCAAAAATTGATTAATTTTAAAGCATGATTTTTAGCAACATGTATATGTATGTATACTGATATCTTGATTTTTCTTGTTTTCCTTGGTCTAGTATTAAAATTACTTGTTTATTTTTTTTAATATTTATGAAAATAAAATCTGCTAGATGATATGAAAAAGCCTGTTTGGTTTATGAATTTTCTGTGGATAACCAGAAGATGTCCATGAGGAGGCATTCTTTCATACACTGTTATCATGAAAACCCTAAGAAAATTTATTAGAAGTTGAAGATCACTTTTTTCAGTCTTACATTATTGAGGGTAATGTTGATCAAAGTTCCAACTTTTTTGTAAATATAATTTTTTATTTTTTATCCTTTCCTTGCTTTCAATATTAGTATTTTATATTTTAAACATTTAATTTTGCAATTTCATTTTGATAATTCTATTTTCATATGAACCATTTTATACTATCATATATTGAAAGTTCATATTTGGAAAGCACTAATTTTTTTTTATTTCTGAGACATAAATTACATCTTGCTTCAAAAAACATTTAAAACTGTAGTCTCCACACATTTATTTTAAACATTAATTAAAGTGGATAGAGTGACTTAGGTCAGGAAAACCTAAGTTCAGATACTGCTTCTAACACATTTTATCTGTGTGATACTGAACAAGTCATGTAATTTCTCACTGCCCTAGCCCTTTAACATTATAAATTTAAGAACATTTGTCAGTCTGCATTGATGATGAGAGTCTGTATTTGGAATCCTCTACATCAATAAAAAATCATTGATGATCCCCCCAAAATGTCAGTATATTATTATGATTCATTAACACATGAAGATAAAACTTATAACAGTTTTCTATCTAAATGTCCTATATAACTAACCTGAAGGAGATAGAAAATGTGACCTATAAGAATAAGTTCTAAGATGCTAACACTATATTCACAGCTTTATTTCTTTTATTTTTAATAAGTTACTATGGTTTACTGATTTTTTTCCTTATGTTATGAAATAAAGAATAACTTGATGGTTTTGGCCTTGAAGAGAAGACAAAAATAATAGTGATTGAGTATAAGGGAAGGGAAATCTGTAGAAATATTAAATTAAATAGTACTGTTATCATTCTAAAATTAATCATTTTAACATCATAAACTATGAAGGCATTTCTAACTTCATTATTTGCCCTGAACTCTACCAATAATTTAAGTCAAATTACTAAGGGATAGTTAAAGTAGCTTAATTGGGCATAATTGTTAAACTATCTTCCCAAACTCCTTTACTCTTCTACTAAGGTTCGGTTTTCTAATTGTTTCAGCAATGTTGATCATTATGGCTCCTTTGCCACAATTTAATACTTTTTTTCTTATTTTGTCTTAGTCATTTTATTGCATATATAAAAACAATATGTTTATTATTTAGTTATGAACAATATTTTTTCTTTGTAATCAGATCTGAAGTAATCATGATATTTATTGTTCTGACACTGTCATTTCTGTTTTTAGGATCTCCTCAGATGCAGAGTATTGACATCAGGAATTTTTGAAACCAAATTTCAAGTGGATAAAGTAAATTTTCAGTAAGTGAAAGTGTCATACTTTGATTTCTCACTTTATGCTTTACTGCCTTTCCAGTATTTTACCGACTAGAACTGAAATATGAAGCTCTTAAAAGATTTCTGATAAAAGAAAGTTATGGGAGTTGCTTTTGTGTTTTGTGCAACATCCTGCTTCACAGAGTTGTTGTAGAAAAATGTTTTGTAGAACTTGAAGAACTACAGGAATGTGAGTTATCAATATGAGTAATAGCAAACATTTTTTTCCTTTTGGCACATAAGTTGAAAAATGGCTGCTTATGTCACATAAAAATGAGTTTCTACCTAAGCTAAAATATGTGATTGTTCATTGATATGTACTACCAAACAGAAAAGAAAGATAGGTTTATTAGGCATTGTGGTGGCATTGGCAATATGGAGTTTGAGGTTTCTTTTTATCATTTTGTGAAAAGATAAAAACTATATAAAAATAGTAAATTTAGTCAATCTAATACTTTTAGATGTTCTAATTCAAAATTAATTTAATATTGCCTTTATTCAACAAATTCATTAATTCACCAAATATTTGTGAAATAATCCTACTCCTTTATAAAATAATCAGGTCTCACTGAGTTGTCTCAGTTTCCTTGTGAGAATCATAATTTCACTAAACTGTCAGCAGCATGAAAACTCCTTGAGGGCAGGAACCCTTTTCATATTTTCTTTTCCTTCCTAGCACATAGTAGGTATATAGATATTAATTGAAGTACTTTATCCTAGTTAACTCTTTTCACTTTTAAACTGTCAAAAGATGTATTTATATATTACATTTGTCTAGAAGATGTCTAATGCTCCACATCTGATCATTCCTATTGTTTCTTTTTATTTGTATGTGGCCTTTGCTGTTTGTCAAAATCTTATCTTTCTGTGAAAATTCTAAGCATAGGATCTTATAATCCTATGAGGCCTATGCCTAGTATTATAAGAAACCTCAGAAGCCATCTTACCTAGTTTCATCTTACAAATCAGGAAACAGCAGATAGCCAGGTAGGTTAGATGACTTGCCCAAGGTCACAAAGGTAGTAAATGTCAAAGGAAGAATTTGAACACTCTAGAATCAGGGCTCTTTCTACTCAATCACACTGCTTCCACTCCCTTCCAATGCAGAAAAAATGAAAATTATTCTGATAATTAATATATTCAAAGTATTTGCATGTTTGCTTAGGTAAAAGAAATTATAAATTATTCCAGGCACTGTGCTAATGACACAAGACAAAAACAAAATAGTCATTGGCCTTAGGAAGCTTATATTCTCTTAGAGATTCTGTTACTAGTACATTTGTCTCACTTCTAATTTAGACCAAGTAGGACACTAATCAGTCATTGAAAATGTTCGTTTTGATTTACATAAATTGTAATTGATGAGCTTTCATAGAACATTATTAAATTAGAAGTTTCAGCATACACACACTAGTTTTTATATTAGATATAATTATTTGAATTGTCTCTTCTTGGTTTTAGGACAAATAAGAATTTTATAAAGAATATTATAATATAACATGGTTGGAAATTATTTTCAAGAACAATTAAGTAGACTAGGCATGGTTTGATATAAAAAAAATCATTATTTATTTGTTTTTCTTTATATTCAGGATTGTTCTAAATTATACTAGCTTATTTAGAAACTAAAATTTCTTTAGCTTTAGGGAGGAAAAGAAAGGCAAGCTTATACTTAAACTGAAAAATGTTATTTTTCTAAACACCTTGAATCAGGTGTATAAACTTTACTTCTCTTGTTGCTTTAGTGACTTTTCATATTTTAATCTCTGTAAATAATGAGATATTTCTCTTCTTTAGCATGTTTGATGTCGGAGGACAACGAGATGAACGTAGAAAATGGATCCAGTGTTTTAATGGTATGATTTGAAATCAGTTCTCTTAAAAATAATTAATTTATTTTAATTCCAAATGACCAATGAAATAAGATTTTACTTCAGTTTGTTTATAGATTTTTCTCTTGAAATAGATTCTTTATTTATTATTTTTTTTCCTGTCGTGCATGTAATTTATTATACTTTTAATGTCTTATTTATGAAGATCCAGTTTTTGGTAAAAGAAAAGTGTTTTTGGCAGTTATTCAGATCTTAGATATAATATCATGTGTAATAAATATTACCAATTCAATTGCTCTTTTCATTAAATGTAAAAACTCTGAGGTCATTTATCTGAGGGCTGTTTGACTCTCCCTAAAAGCAATAAACAAAACAAAATGCATACGTAACTACTGTTCTTAGGTAGTTTGGAGATCTTACCTGACAACACTATTTTAGGTAATGGAGGCTGAAGGATTTTAGGGAAAGAATTGGCAACATTGCTGTTTTACATTCTCTTTTACCCAATATTCTAGCCATGTTAAAGTAGTTCAACATTTGTTCAAGTACACCTTGAAAAAAGGGATTGAACTCATCTGTATTTAATGATCATATATACTTAGTGGTAAAGGTGTACTTTCAAATTGCTGGGCTCTAATGACAACATTGGGCATTATGGAATAGAAGTTGACTTCCCCCCCCCCAAAGAGTCATTTACAAAGATATTACTATACTGATATAAATGTTCCCAAAAAAGCAACTATTCTAGGTCTTTGGAGTTTGTTTTTTAAACTGACAACTTGGTCAGTTGAAGTAATAAAAATAACATTTTTATAATTATTCAGACATGCTATGTAGATTACTTGAGGACAATAGAAAACAACTCCAGAAGTCATTTAGTACAATTCATAATTAAACAGGATCTTCTCTACAACATAAGCAAAAAAATGTTCAGCCTCTTTATAAAGACCTCTAGTGCTTGGCTACTTATTTCCTCCCTGGGTAGCCCATTCCATTTTGGAACAATTTTAATCAATTGTTTTTTGGCTCAAGGACAAAATTTTCTGTCATTTCTACCTATCTTTTTTAGTTCTGACCCTCAGTTCCAAGCAAAACAAGTGCTTCCTCCAGCACTTAGCACCATGCCTTACACCTGGAAAATGCATAATGAATGTCTGAATTGAATTCCATTTTATATAGACATTTGAGTATTTAAGAGCTATTATACTATTCCCCTAAAGGCATATATATATATGTATATATATTAATGCAGCCTAAGACCATTTTTGCTTTTTTTGGTTGCCTTATCTCATCATATGGAAGGCTAGGTGATGTAGTAGATAGAGAGCCAGAATTGGAGTCAAGAAGATGAGTTCAAATCCATCCTCAGATAATTGCTAACTGGGACCCTGGCAAATCTTTTAACCTGTTTGCTATAATTTCCTCATCTGTAAAATGATCTGAGGAAGGAAATGGCAGACCATTCCCATATTTAAAAAGAAATTATCACAAAAAGTTGGATATGACTGAACAACATACAAATCTCAATGTAAACTTAAGAGTGAGCTTGTACTTCACTAAAATTCCCAGAACTGTTTCCATACTAAATGTTGTCAAGCTATATTCTACTCTCTCCTATATATGTGGAGTTGGTTTTGGTTTCTGTTCTTAAATGTAGAAATTTATACTTGGCCCTGTCAGACTTAGGCCACTATTCCTTCTTTCTTTTTTTATTTTAAAAAAAAAGGATCTAAAGTGTCATAAATTTGTGAACTAATGATTATGTCATTCTTCTTGTCATCTACAAATCTGCTATTTATGCCATCTGTGACTTAAGGTGATCATTGATAAAAATCTTCAACAGTACAGGGCCACAGGCAAATTCCTGAAGCTCTTCCAGGATCATTATCGATCTTACACATTGCACACTTAATGAAATTACCACTCCCTGTGTCCTGTCCTTCAAAGATTTCACCTAACTATGCTATTATCTCACTGATACAAGGTTATCAAAAGAGCCTTTGTCAAATCCCTTGCTAAAATTAAGTATATACAATGGCAAGAAGATTCCCCTAATTAACCCAACTACTCATCTAGTCACAACATAAAATTAAGTCAATCTCAGCATATCTTAAGGAATCCATGCTAGCTGTCAGTGATCATCAATTTCTTTAAATGCCTATGCAACAATTTAATAACACTAAACTCTAGACGTTAGCTAGGAATTGAAGCCTAAGTCCCTTGTCTATAGTTTGAAGACTCTACCTTTCCCTTTTTGAAAATTGGAATCATAGTTATCTATCTCCATTCATGTAGCACATCTCCAATTCTCCATAATTTTTCAAGTATTATTGATAGTAGGTTAGCCAAACTATTAGCAAGTTATTTCAGCACTTTAGGACAGAGGTAACAAAAATGTAGCCCAGAGGCCACATGTAGCCCACGATACTAATAAGTACAATCTGAACCAGAATAAAATGTAGTTAGAAAATAATGAAATTAATAAAAATACAGTAAAATATAATGTTAGTATGTAGTTTTAAAGTCAACATTTAGCTCATAAGGATATCCTTATGTACAGTTAAATAGCTGCTGTTTTCTATTTGAATTTGATATCAATGTTCTAGGATATTATTTATCCAGAACATGGAGACTTAAATTATTTGATAGCAACTAGCTGTATTCACGAGTAATTTTTTTTTTAATTTTCTTGGGTCTCAGCTCCCTATTAAACATTTCAATTTTGTGTTTTCTGATCTGCCTATCATTCTCCTTGAAGCAAAACCAGCAACAAAGTAAAACTATGTAATCATCATCATCCCAAATTTCCTCTGCCATGCTCTTATCTCCCTCTTGTTTTGCTCCAAAAAGCTAAGAAAGCTTGTTTTGTTTTCTTAGTTATTTATTGCTAAATCTTGATTTCTTTTAACTCTTAGTGGACCTGAAAGTATTCTTACAAAATAGTAATACTCTTTTGTATTAGTTATTAACTGAGGCTAGTTACCCTTGTTTCCATTTTAAGAATATATTCTTTTAAAATACAAGTTGATTTATAAGTTCCTTATGCCCCCTTTTCCTTTTGTTATATCTTCCCTATGTTATTCTCTCAGACATCTTCTTTCATTCATCATATTCATTTATGTTTGTATCATCAGAATTTGAGTTTTGAGGGCATTCCCTTTTACTTGAGATTTCTCTGTAGAATTTTAAGATTAGAATCTACCTTTTTCTGAACGCTGAAATCTTGTCTCATAGTCTCATAGTGCACAATGTTATCTATCACAAATCACACAATAGTGGATTCATTGGCTTTACCAGATATTTTTGAATAGTTGAAATGCCCCATCACTATTAATACCTTTAGCCACACTTGTTATCTGTTTCTGGAACTCATTAACCATCTTCTGTATTTGGCTATGTAGAAGAAAACTGCTTAAACTGTGGATCATAATCCCATGTGGAGGGTCACATAGTGAAAAGATAGTGGAATTATGGCTTATAAATAAATGTTTGATTTGTATACCTATATACCTAGGGTTGCATAAAAATTTCTTAGGAGAAAAGGGGTCATGAGTAGAAAAAGTTGAAGATAGAGATCATAGTATACTCTCTCACAATAGTACTTCCATTTCTCCCTCCATTGAATCTCACCTGAATGTTTCTGTCATCTTTCCCCTCTCTGGATTATGGATATTTTCATGTGATTATCTCTTTTGATACATAACACTATTTCACTATGACTTTGTGTGGAGGCAGCTATTTGCCACATTCCATGTCAAAAGTAAATACATTTCAGAAGGATAGGATATAAATTGATAAAAATGATGTAATTAGTTTTGTGGTGAAAATGAAAATAATTTTTAAACTTTTTTTAGTATATTTAAAAGCCTAACATGAGTGTGAAATTAGTAACTTTTTTGTCTACCATTATTTAAACATGAAAAAAGAGCTTATTATGGAGTCTGAAATTTTACTACATTGAACAAAATCTCATTTTTCATATTTACCAAATATATGTCTAACTTCACTGAAATTAGATAATTAGAGAGCTATTAAAATAGTTTCACGCTAAAAAAAACTATTTATTCAATGCCTATCAAAGGCACTATGCTAGAGACAAAGAAGGTTGGATACCTTCACAAAGTATATTCTACTAGGAGAAATTTGATATAAGTATGCAACATCCAGGTAAAATGTGATAAATCTTGTAAAAGGAGGTAATATAACATTATGAGAATTTAGAGTATGAATAGATTGCTTCAGACTGCAGGATCATCAAAGGGTTCATAAGGAAGTAACATTTTTGACTTAGTCCTTTAAATATAATTAGAACCTCAATAGATAATGATCATGGAAGGACTTCAAGGAAAGGCAGCAGCAAGCCATAACACAGAAATTAGAGAGATTCTAGCATGATTGAGATATGTCATGGTTAGTTAGACTGCAGGGCACATAATGTAGAATATTAAGAGATAAAGTTGAAGAGGTCAGTTGAAGTCAGATCATAAGGTTCTTTTTAATCACCATGATAAGGAATTTTTTTTTTTTTTTGGTAATCAAGGAGTTTTGAAATTTTGGGTAACCAATAGAAAGCCAGTGAAGCTTTTTTTAAAATTTTCAATTCTACAAATACTCTTCCCAATAAACATTTCTATATAAAAAGTAAAACAGAAAAAGAGGATTATATACAAAACAAAAATAATATAAAACTTATCAATGAAGATTTTTACAAAGCATCTATGAGAAATCCATCCTTCCAGGAAAGACACAGTGGCCCCTTTATATATATAGTAATAAATAGAAGTAAGTAAAGATTATTTGTTAGCCATGTTCAATGATAAATGCATTTACCCTCTTATTTTTTCCATTTGTCTTGCTTCATGATATTCTTTATGTAACCCTGTGTATTACCTTTTGGGGGAAGGAGAGCATTCTCGGATTATTCCACAGAATGCAACTTATCTGATTATATATATGTCTGAAAAATTACTGGCATCGCCATTCACACTCACTCTCCTTCATTGCATCCAATGCTAAACATTGTTCCCCAAAGTATCTTTTCCCGAATGGTGATTTTTTAAGTAGTGATTTTTCTCCCCTGAAAAACTTTTTTTTCTTTATATTTTTTTTTCTTGCCTGCTTTTAGCCAATTATTCCCGCTTTCTTTTCAGTTCATTTCCATTTCTATTCCATTCTTCCATCACTTTGTATTTCCCTGGAGTATTTATTCTTATCCATAAATGACCATGAAATATTTTCAAGTTCAGGACATCTCCATTTTGATTGGTACTCAAAATTTAAGCTTTTCCAAGAGTTTGTATATTGGAATAATGATAATTATTGTATTTCTCCATATCTAGATGTGACTGCTATAATATTTGTGGTGGCCAGCAGTAGCTACAACATGGTTATACGAGAGGACAATCAGACCAATCGACTTCAAGAAGCACTAAACCTCTTCAAGAGTATCTGGAACAACAGGTCCATGAACTAAACTACTCATATCATCCAATGTCTCACTGCAACATTTAGATAATTAAATTTTGTAAACCATGGCACTTCTGGTTTTGGTATAGTTTACTTCACCTTCTTTTTATATTCATTTAAATACCAAACGTTCCCTTTGACAGTCTGGTGACACTTATGGACTGTTTCCCAGAAGAATATATTAATTACATAAAATAAAATGCACAGTATTACAAAGGAAATCAACTATATTGCAATAAAGTTCCCTTTTTTTTTAAACCCTGAAATGGAGGATAATAGATTATAAATCTGACAAAATTTAACTAATGCCTTAAAAAAAAAAAAAAAAAGATGAAGAGAATGTTCCTTGCAATGAGATTGAGGATATATACAATAAAATATTTCACTTTTATTCAAGTGAGTATATGATTTGAATAAATGTATTTTATTAATACCTGCCAGTTATCTAACAATTTTGGGGGGGCTTCAATTTTTGGTAGGTGGCTACGGACCATTTCAGTAATTCTGTTCCTGAATAAACAGGATTTATTAGCAGAGAAAGTTTTGGCAGGGAAATCTAAAATTGAAGACTACTTTCCAGAATTTGCTCGCTACACTACACCAGATGATGGTAAGATTTTCTTCCTGAAATTGATATTAGCTATTAGAAGGCAGTTTGGTCAGTCATATGTATCCTAAAGTTATATGGTTTTTATTGTGAATCTGATTTTTAAATATTCATATTAGAAATCTTAATTAAATCTTCAAAATTATTTTATATGTTTGCATGAAATGTTACAAAGCATTATTCAGTTAGACATAATAAATATATTACCATCTTACTGTGGCAGTGCACAGATTATTGCCACATTTTGTAAGACTTCTGAAGGTTTCTATAATTCCTGAAGTGATAACATTATAAATCAATTGACCACAGCTAGCAGGGGAGAGAGGGAGTATGGGTTTGTGATTTCTTCAGCATAGAAAACTCAGGATGTAATTTCCCTTTGCCAATATGTCAATAATAAGTCTGTAATTTAGAGTCATAAATTGTTGTTGGGGTCATCTGGCAATTAATAGCTTATGCATGGTCACTCATATATATCAGATGTAAAATTGAAACTCAGGTCTTCCTATCTCCAAAGACAGCTCTCTATTCATTGTACCATGCTGTGTCTCCAACCAATCACAAACCTGAGGTATAATATTTCACTTATTTATTTCAGATAAAATAATAAAAATGTTAAGAAATTAAGCAGGTAGTTCCTATTAGAAATAAAAAGGTAATAGTTGCATGAACATATTATATTATAGAAAAATTACTTTGTGGCCATGCCCATTTTACTATGAAGTTTTCTCTTCATTGCAGAATAATTGACATATATGATTTGTGATATGTAATAAATTTATGGATTTCAAGATCATAAATGCATTGAAACTGTTGCCTTACTATTGTATGATTTGACAAGATTTTTCCCCCCTTCAATTAGCAACACCTGAGCCTGGTGAGGATCCCAGAGTTACAAGGGCCAAGTATTTTATTAGAGATGAATTTCTTGTAAGTATGACATCATTTTCTTTTATGTAATTTAAATTTCATAACTAGATTTTGTCTTTGGGAAATCACTATACCAGTCTTTTAACTTTATTAAAATATAATGTGGTCTTAGTGGACTATTATTATTAACAGTTGAATAGAGTAGATGCAACTAAGTAGCCATGATAATAATTATTAGTACTTCTAATAAAGAAAATGTTTGCCTTATAGATTTATTTAATGAGACTGTTGGTTTGCGAAGGGGGACAATTATGTCTCTAATAAACTGCAATTAAACATGAATGAACTTGTTTGGGGTTGAGGTTATTTGTTTACAAAAAATGAAAAGATTTCTAGTGAAATTTTTTTATTATTTTAGTTAGAATTATGATAGCAAATTTTATGAATAGCATGATTTATATTTCTAGAAACAGTATTTGAAGTAAAAAATATTATTTAGACATTTGTGTGAAAAGTACTATTTAAAGGGGCAATAGAACATTTAAAAACTATATAAGGCAAAACCAGTTCAATTATCAGTAATCATTAAGGAGAGATATTGCCAAAAATTCTTGAAAACAGTTATTACTCTGGAACTTACATCTGCTTACTTTAAGAATATGCTCAACTTATTTCTATGCTTCAAAGGATGAATGGTTTCATTTATTTAACTCTTCCTCCCCAATGCAGATCACACATGACTTCTTATCTTGTGTAATTGTTGTCTGTATTCTTCCATGAATATATCATGAGATTTCCACTCCCTTATAGCAGATTTGCCTATCTAATTCAATTTCTTATAGGCTATTAAAGTTGATTTGTATTTCCTGTTTGTGTACTGACTGAACTTAGGAGCAAACAGTCCCAAAGCTTGTTAACTGATAACCTAGATAAGTCTGTGTCTGTGTCTGTGTCTGTCTTTGTGTGTCTGAGTGTGAGACACAGAAATAGAGAGCATGCAAAAATTGACTGCATGTGTTCCTACACTATCATGTCATATCATGCATTGATTTTTCTCTTCATTTATTCTTAGTTAGAACTCACTCTATTGTTTGTGCTGTCCGCAGTGCAAGTTTTTAGAAATATCAGTTTTTCATTATTGTGTAAAGTCATGAGAGTTTAATATATTTACTTATCCTGATATAATTTTGTTTACTCCTCCAGAGAATCAGCACAGCAAGTGGAGATGGAAGGCACTACTGCTACCCCCACTTCACATGTGCAGTGGATACAGAAAATATCAGAAGGGTTTTCAATGACTGTCGGGACATTATTCAACGGATGCACCTTCGTCAATATGAGTTATTGTGATGGAGAGCACTTTCCCCTGTGTTTTGGACTCCTTAATACTCATGTTAAAACAAAACACAAAACAGATATTTGCCCACATAGGGTAGAAGAGAACTGATGCAGTCACTCTCCAATTTGCACACTTACCTTTTTTCCTTGCTGGACAATAGCAGACTTTTAGCTTGCTTCTGTCTCCCTTGGACAGTTTTTAAATGGCCAGCCAAATAGGCTATTTACACTTGGGTTCCCTAACATTATTACCGGCAACAGAATCAAATAACAAATAAAGTCCTGAATGTGTGAAGCACCACAAAGGATTGGGGAATAATAAAACACATACACTCACATACATACATACATACATACATACATACATACATACATACATACATACACATGTGCATACACATGGAGAGAAAAATATTTGGTAATGTAACACCATTATGGGCAAACTCATAATACCCATGATTTCAACTTTTTATCCATTCACTGCATCAGATGAGAGAAGGTGCCAAGTTACAGACCAAGTTTGAAGAAAGACACCCAAGTTTGGTTCTCTTTGAACTGTAATGTGGCTTTGAACGGAAATACTGACAATTCAACAGCAGAACTAGTGCAAAAACTTACTGCTACCTTTCAAAAGGGTATTTTTAAATCCAGCTTTGGTGGTCTTAGGACAACCTCGGACTTTATTATTTGAACTGCATACAGTCTGTGATTGCAGAGAGCTCACCACACACTGTTTTCGGTTTGTCCACTGATGATCCTGTCTGCTCTATATAAAAATCATTAACTGGACAGTTGTCCTCACAGGTTTTTTTTCTCCCTTTCTTCTTCTCCTCCTTTCTTCCCTCCCCCTCATTTTTTTTATTTTACTGCTGGATTATTATTCTTGTACAGACTGTAAAATGTATTATTTTGTACAACTTTACTGAAAAAAAAATAACTTGTAGAAGATCTTTGTGCCTTGATTATGGCTGTACCTGTAAAATGAGCTAAGATGTAAGTATGTTTGATTGCGCTGTACAGCTTTGTCAACCCTATCTGCAGCATTAGCTCATGGTAGGGAAATTTATCTGTAGTTTAGTTTTTCTGGTTTATAAAAGAAGGAAAAAATACTGTTTAGTTTTAAAAAAAAAAAAGTACAAATTGTGCAAACTTAACCACTTTAAAAGTGAGGTCTTCAACAAGTGACCAGATGTCGCAGCATCATGCTTTTTAATTTTAGCTTTAACTCATTTAAATCTCTTATCCAAATGCAAAACATGGCTTGTTTCTACATAAACCAAATTTTGCTACAAATTATAAATGTTAGTCTTTGGTCATTCATAGTCCTTTTTGCAAAAAAAAAAAAGAAAAAGAAAAAAAGAAACACAAAGGCATTGTGCAGGTATGGTGACCCTCTATAGACTGGGCAGAATCCCCACCAACCTCCACTAGACTGAGTGGGCAAAATACTATAAAAATGACAAGGTATACACAGCCCTTGTATTTGGCCACTGAATTCCAGTTGCAAATGACATTTTTATTTCTCTTTTAATAAAGAGATACCTTAGAAATGTTTGTTTTTATATTAACTATATAAGTAGCTTAAAAGTGAAAAGATGTGTGGATTTTTCTTAAACTTGAATAATTTATGCAAATTATATGCTTAGAACAACATGTGGTACAGTAAAAAGAAAAAAAAAGAGCAAAAATCACTGTAGCAATAAGAAAGCATGTAATTTTAGTAACTACTACACTGCTTTATATTTTATACCTAGGTGTTTTATGTCTCTGTGAGTGTTACTTTTTCATGTGTCCAAACCTTCATGTACAATCTGTACAGTCAAGAATTACAGTTGTAATATCAGATTTAGAACAGTGTTAGCCTATATTACTTAAAAAACTCCAGCAAACCCAAACCAATCTGGATTTTAATGAAATGAATTTAAAACTTGCCTCTTTAAATTTTTCACCAATACTTGTTTTGGGGAAGAAATTCAGGTTACATGAAAATCTGGTTGCAATCAATGTCTATATGAATAGATTTGCAACAGCCAAATATTGATTTTCATAAGTCTGTTTAAGAATTGTCACCATTTAAATTAGTATGGTTTTTGTTGCTTTTGTTTCTAAACTTCTGTCCCAGTCTAGTTCTTCATTTGGTAGTGTTTGTCTTTGCTCCTTTTACCCAAGTAATGAGTCATGGAAATGTTCAGGACAAAGCTAAATACTTTTGAAAATTGCCCCCAATCTATGCGTGTGATAGGTGATGTGCTTTGAAAAGTTGTTTGTGTAGTTTATAAATTCAAGGAAAAGCTGCTGCATGAACCTCTAAAATGACAGAAGATCTTGAAGTATAGTATTGCTGTGCACTAAAGAATGTATCCAGTGCCTGTAGCTTTTAAGAAATAGGGAAACTTAATAGGCAGAAGTGGGACCTTAGAGGAAAGTTTTTTTAAAATAAGCCTTAATTTTTTGTTACCACAGCCAAAAACCTTGAATCATAGTGCCAAACTTTTTAAAACTCTAAGTGTTAAAGATATACAAAGTATTAAGCATGTATTCAAACTTCTGAAAAGGCAACAAAGTTAATCATGTCTTTGATCATGAAATATGAGGAGAGACAAACCTAAAAACTGGATTCATCATTTCACAAATGGTTAAGGAGAGTATCTATCATAAAGAAGTAACCATGACATTTGATATTGAAAACAAAAAACAAAAACAAAAGAAACCTTTGTAGGCAAATCTTAGTGCTAAATGACATGTTTATTTACAAAATGCTTTCTCTGTCCCCCACTCTTACCGCATTTTTGTGTGAAGGCATATTTTCCAAAGGGTATGGATTGTTTGTATGATTGTATACTGTTAGGTTGTTTTTTTTTTTTTTTTTCCTAATCAGTCATGCAATTTCTTGGCCTAGTAACAAGCCGTTTAAAAGTAACTGTTCTTTCTCTTTTATTACCCCCTTAAAAAGATGAATTTTTAAAGCTTATTCTTTAGCAACTTGGTGGGGTTTTCTGTCACAAATTTTGTGATTATCAATTTGTTAATACTACATTTGAACCATTCCAATATAACACTTTCCCATATTTTCTTAGTCCTAAGCTTTTTCTTTTCTTTTCTATTTATTTATTTTTGATTTCTTATTTTCATAATCAAGGACCTTTATCTTTCTGTCTCGGTCCCCCATCTTTGACCTTCCAGACAAGAGTTTACTCATTCTATTCAGTGTTCATGATGCTGAAGTGTAAGATACCTGCAAATGTAAACACTACCACTTTTAATAATAAAAAATACAGTGTTTATAGGGACACATTTGCATTGCTATAGTTTAAGGTTGTCAGCATTTCCATTGATAAATACTTAAGTGGTCTGTCTATATCTTGGCACTTAATATTTTCCCCCAAGCCAAAACTTAGTTAATACAAAACCTTGGCCCAGGAGTCATTTGTTTTTGTTTTGTATTTTGGGATAGGGAATGAATAACAATTTTCAACCAAAACTATTGGTTCGGTTTTAAGTTATACAACTGTTTTGTTTAGGGGTTAGTTTAAAAAAAGTTATAACCAGAATAATAATAATTATTGGTTCCAAGTTGCTTTTTGACACTTGTATAACTCAAAAACGGTTTGGTTTTTAGGGGGGAAATGACACTTGGCAAACAATTACTTATAAATATGATCTGATCACCTTGGGGTATTTTTTTGTGAAATAATAATAAATGGTAGAGATGTTGTGGTTTCAAAATCAGCTACTGTCATTTGCAGTAACTTATTTCAGCCAAAATTTCCAAGGGTCTTTTATGATATGATTTTAGGTATGTGTTAGAATCGTAGTGTTATGTCAGACAAATGGTTGTCTATTCATACTTTAAGAGAGAGAAAGAATTCATGACCTAAGAAGAAACCCTTACTTTGTTGACCCTGAGAGTTTAAACTAAACTTGCCAAAATGTAGTTATTGGTTCTTTCAACTTGAGAAAACAGGAATAATTGCTAACATGTTATTTAAACAATTAATATTGCATACATTTCAAAAAATACATTGGTAGGAAACTTAGTTATTGTGTTTTGCACAAAACAAAAATTTAGAAACCTTAAATTTGTTCACTAAGACAGTGAATTACTCAACTATTATGTACCAATCTTTTCATCATAGTACAATGATAATTATAAATAATTTTTTTTGAGTTGAACATCTTTTATGTTCACACTTAGAAAACATAGACCCACATATTAAAAGCATTAGGAAATAATTTTTTTATTAAATATGTAGTATTTGCATTTTATAATTCCATGATGTTTCCCTGAAAGGTGAGAATGTTTATGTGAATATACAACTGGAAGATTTAAGATCTTTCACATTCTGCTTTACTTTTAATTTAATCATCAAAATATTTCTTGTTTCTCTAGGACTTTAAAATTCACAAAAAATAATTTCATAATAATTTGAAGTTTATGGTGTTAGATTTAATATTTTTTTAAATTCAAATCACAAATTCTCAAGTTGTATAGTCACAGATTCATAGACCACTGTCAATATTTTGAGGGGGACCATTAAACTGTAAATACCTGAAACATTCAAAGGAAGAACTGGGCCCTTTTGACACATTATATATAAAAATTGAGCATGGTAAACAGTCCATTAAATACTGATTTAAAAATTTTGGTACTGGACTCTCCACCTTGATGGTGTTATCAAATACAATACGTTCCTCATAAAATAACTTAGTTGTTTTGAGATCTGAAAAATATACTGTAAGATGTTATATTTTCAAAAACATTTTCTGGATAACACTGAGAATAGCTTTTTTATGACTGTTAATCATTATGGATGAAACAGTGGACTGGAATTCCATTTATATAATTTAACAAATACTAGACTGCAGTCCATTTTCATTCATTTCGAAAGTAGCATATTGTAATTATTTGAGATGCAAGTGGCTTTATATAGTACTCATGAACTTTGATTTTTTTTTAATGTTATGGATCTATGATACAGCCTTAAGATCATTTATATGGTATATCCTACATAGTTTCTGTGGAAATTCTAACCTCAATTTTTTTTATTGTTTCCACTTGAGAACTGCCTCCATATTGGCGATTAATTTAATTGTTATAATAAATATGCCATATTGGAGATTGTGGAGCTTTTGCTGTAGACATTGAAGAGCCAAATTTATCTGGACTAATTCTTAAGGTCATTTCATCACCCCCCACCCATTTTTTCCTGTACTATTTTATTTGGATGTTTAGATTACTGTGGATAATAGTTTTCACACAAAATCTAATGCAATGACTCTTAACTCTTCTTGCATCATGAACCCCTTTGGCTCTGGTGAAGCCTGTGGACTCCTCACAATAATGTTTTTTAAATGCCTAAAATAAAAACATACATAAAATAATCAATTACATTGAAATACAGTTGGTATTTCATAATAGGTTCACAGACACCAAGTTAAGAATTCCTGATTTAAGGTCAAAAGCATTCATAGAAGACATCCTGATAAAGATGTTTTTGGTCCCCCCCCCCAAGTTGGCATGAATGAAAATTTATCAACAAACATTTTGGACAGAATGTTATGAAAATACAGATATTATTCCTACTCTAGGGGTCCACAAAAATTCAATTTAAAAGGAAGGCTATAATGATATCCTTAACAAATCTATTCCGGAAGAGTCAGGATGCAAGTCCAAAATGTTGACTTTACCTGTTCTAACGTAGTAATCGTCTTTGAGAAATTGTTTATTGTGGGAACTAATTTTTCTGGCTTAATTAGTTGCTATATTTGCCAATAGGTAAATTTCCAATGTGTTCCAATTGTATTAGAGAATTGATGGAGGTATTTTTATGTTCCTTGGCTACTTTCTTATTTTTTTTCAAATAATCTGTAGTAAAGAAACAGCAGGCCAAGTGTTTTTTTTATAAAAACAGGACAAGATCTGTGGAAGAACAAAGGAAAATTGAAAACTGCAAGTAAAATGATTCTACTTGTTTCCTGGAGAGGAGGAAAGGGGTAGACTCCCCAAAGTTAGTTGACCCCGTTTTGTATTGCTGAAGAAAATACTCAAAGAAAAATGGGGACAATACATTAAAAGTTGAGTTTCTATAATGTAACTACCAAAAAATGTACACCATGTTGAAGTTAGAAAACATCACAGTAAAGGTTGAGTATCCTTTTGTGTTATTCATCCGTATAGTCTCTGAATTACTTAGCATGTTTTACAAATCATTAGGGAAAATATTTCCATAATGATAGTACTGGAAATTAGAGTAAATTGTCAGTGAAAACATTGTAAGACTGTTCTTTAATGTTATGCTGTTTATAAATATAATTTAATAGTATTTAGCAAATATTTTGAAGAGCCATTAAAATGACATTACATTTTGTAATCAGTAGCTATATAAGCTTTACCCTCTATTTTGTCTTTACTTCCCAATTAGTATCTGTGATACAGTCTGAAATGACAAAATTCTGTTTTTGTCACAACTCTCAAGGTCATAAAGTTATGTTCTAGAACTTTGGGAATCTACAACCAGATCTCATGATATACTACATTATGGCTATTTTTTTTCCTTTACTGCAGATTAAATTTCTTAGGACCATCACTTTTAAATGATCAAGGAAATAGTATTGATCTAAATAAAACTGATGAGGTGAAAATGGAAAATTGAATCAAAAAGAGTAAATTTTGAGGAAATAATAGAATAGGCTTTCCGTCTCAGATGAGAAAATTATACTCAATAAGAACATTTAGCGATTCCTATTTGTCATATGCAAAATGTGTCACATGCTCAATCTATTTAATCCCTTCCTCTACCTCCAAAAGGAGAATATAAAACAAGCATCATTAATACCTATATACTAACCTTGAAGGTATTAAATTTTAAACAATAAAATTGTGAGTCATAGACTAATCTTACTAGGAAATTATCTTATTTATAGTTCCACACTTTCAATTTGAAATAAGCATTTTCATTAGAAATTATCTTTTTATGATAGGTTCACATATTTTTATACCACTTTGAGCAATAAAGTAAAGCTGCATTGTTACTTTAACCTTTGCCTTAAAACATTTTTAAAAATTGATGCCTAGAAAACCTTATGAACTGCCTTTTTTGGGGGTATTAAGATGATGATTTCATTCAACTAAGGTTAGACTATGTCATGAAACTGCTTTTCCCAGCTTTTTTCCAGGAAATCATTTACTAAATAAAAGCTTTTAGTGTTGTCCATTTCATCTATAAGAAAGTAAAAATATTTTATGATGCCATATCAATTGGAATAAAGAAACTAATATATGCAATTTCAATTTAGAGTTATTTTGTTAACTTACATACAAGGCTAAATTAAATGAGAATTTTCCTTATAACTGATCAATTGATTGGTTTGGGCAGAAAAGGTGAAAAAAAATTATTCAGATGATTTCTCATTAATCTGAACTGTGATATTTAATTTTTTAAATGTCGGTACTTCTCAAATTGAGACATTTAAATGAGTTTATTTTTATCTTTGATGGACTTTGTTTTGGTTGATTCAGCATGTTAGTAAAATTAAATATATATATATCATGCTAGACTTGATTTTTTCACATATTTAGTTTTCCTTGTAAAACTATGAATGATTTGTTTTTCACTTTGATAAGAAAAATATTTCAAAATAGTATTGCATGTAGGTTAATTTAATGTTATATCTGTTAGTATTCTTGGTTAAAGAAAAATATGAAAAGTCATTGTGTATTATGTATTTCAGAGCCAGATCTCATGCCTCTCCTAATGTCTTAAAGTTTGGTTTTAATCTTGAGTAGAATTAAATTAGCATATATTTAGAACAGTTATGTTACTTTTAATATGTTCCTGAGCTGCCTAAGTTAAAACAGGAGAATGGGAAAATAATATGAGTAGGCTTTCTGTGTTTGTGTCATTATGTAAGGACTTAGCTAATCCATTAGATTTACTTGAATGAATTTGGAGATTAAAAAGTTGTAAAAATCTGTGTTTTAAGTAGAATTTTGGCATTTCTCTGAATTAGTCTGGATCATTGACAAAGAATAGGGTTTTTTTTTGTATGTATGTGATTCTTTGGATACTAGTTCCTTTCTTGACTTGAATACTACTATGCATGGTGTCTTTGTGAAACTGTGTTTGGGATACTACCTTCTTTTTTATTGCTACATGCTAACAGAGCTGCATCTTTACCTGTGTTGTCAGTGCTTAAAAAAAAAAAAATACTATGGCTGTAAGTTGGTACAGAGATCCAAATTCTTTGCTGTCATGACTCCTAAAAGATATCAATTATATTCAAAATGTAATCTTTACAATCAGAGGTCTGAGCCAGATAACTGGGCTAAAAATCTTCATGAGTGTCATCTCAAAATTTGATTTGCAAACAGATTCTCAAATATTTTTAAAACTATCACAAAAATCTTGGAAAAAATATCTCAGATGCCACGTAATTCAATCTGTTCTTGGAAAGATTTGGATACAACATATTCAAAGGCTGGATGGTCAATCTTTTCTTAGAGATTTAGAAAAAGTTGTGGTAAGGAGGTTGGAGAGGAAAGTAAAGAAGCACTACCTTTTAGGGTAGCTTATACTTCATTTGGTTGGTTCTAATTGTTAGAAAGTTGTTTGGGTTTTTTTGTTTTCTTTTGTTTTACATCAAACCTAAATTTGACTCTACAGCTTCTGTCCAGTATTCTTAAAAAAAAAAACAAAAAAAAACCCTCTTTCATTTCAAAAGATTCTTAGCACTCTTTCTAGCTTTATCAAAGCAACTGCTCCCAAAGATCTTTTAAAAAAGTCTTCTCATAGAAGGCTCTTTTTAAAAAGTCTTCTCATAGAAGGTATCCATTCACCATTTATAATTTACAGTGTACAAAATACTATACTGAGACAAATTATTTGAACAATAGAACAAGTCTAGTTAGATTTTAGGACCTTAAATCTGCTTTTAATATTTACTTCTTTTAAAAAAAAAATGAAATAGTCTTTAGTAACCAGCCAAAAGAGTTTGAATTTCATGTTTCATTTTTAAAAGTTGTATGTCTTATTTTGGTTACCAATTTGTACTTCAGAATCTCTTAAAGTATGTAGAATTTCAGCTCTGATGAGGTACTAAAAGATAGATCTGCTTATGTTCTGTCATCTATTTAGATGGACAATTTCAACATAACTTTGTTCTGTTGAAAAGTTGAATTATGTATATGGTAAATGTAAAAAACATATTTATTCTGTCTAACACTGTTTACTCTGGAGAAATGATATATAAGTATGATCAGCATACAAATTTTATGTTTTTAGGTTTGGGGTAATCTGCATCTTTCAAAGAAATATAACGATAAAAAGATCACAACTAAAAAGTTATGTTTGATGGAAAGCAACTAGATCAGCTAGAATTTTTCTTACAGAAATTTTTTTTAAAATTTATGTTTTTCAGTTTATAAAAGTTAATTTAGACATTCTGAAATTCTTAATACAAATTTACAGATCTCAAGATGTCTGCAATTTTCTATCATAATACCCATAGCAACTATTTCAAACCCTCTCTTTAAGCCTCCAGTCAAATTTCCTAACATTTCATCTCTCTTAAAGGTCTTCACCTATTTTAGAAAAAATCAAGACCATTCTTCATCACCTCCCTGACTTCCCCCCAAACTCTAATACCCCTCATTATCATTCCTATTCTCATTTGCTATTCTGTAATGCAGGGGTGACCTTTGTCACGTACAGTTTCATCCTGGTGCTTTTGATCTCATCCCACTCATTCTGTCTCTTCCAGGAGATTGTCCCTTCAGTTATCCCCTTTGCATGATCTTAAATCTCAAATCTACTGGTCCCTTCTTCATACCTACAAACCTATTCAAGACTTTTACTCCCTCTTAAAAATCTTTCATTTAACCCTATCATCCTTGCCTTCCTATCACTTTTTTCTTTTCACAGCCAGATTCCTAGAAAAAAGCCATCTATTGTTTTTGCTTCTCTGCCTCTTGCAAAAATTGCTTTCTATTAGCACGGATATAAGAGGATATCTTCTTAGCTACTAAATCTAAAGGTCTTTCTTAGTGCTTATCCTTCTTGACATACTCTTTTCAGCTCTTGACATTCATCTGTTTTGATTCTCTTCTTATGCATCTGACCATACTTCAGGTTCCTTTGCAGGCTTTCCACTATCCCATGCATGGCTGTCCCCTAAGACTTTGTTCTGTGCCTTCCACTCTCTATTTCTCTCAGTGATCTCATTGGTTCTCAGGAGTTCACAATTATCATCTTTATTAATAGACTCCTGGATCTACATAGAGCTTCCTGAGCTTCAAGCCTACATCACCAAATGCCTGTTAAATATCTCTATTTGTATATAGCATATTTGTATATGTAGATTATAACTTATTATCTTCCTCCCAAAATCTTTGTATTTCTGTTGGAGGCATTCTTCCAGTCAACTAAGTTCACAAATTCAATCATCTTTAACGCTTCCCTTACCCATATCTTCCATATGCGATCAGTTGCCAAGTCTGGCCATTATATCCAACTCATATCCTTCAACTATCCTCTTTTCTCTACACATGTGGTCACACTCTAGTTCAGACCATCACCTCTCTCTTAATCTATTCAACAGCCACCTAAATGAAGTCACAGCTTCCAATCTCTCCTCTATCCAATCTACTATCTGTATAGCTGCCAAAATATTGTTCCTAAAGCATATGTCTGACATCACTCCCTGCTCAAGAATTTCCAATGAGTACTTGTTGCCTCTAGTATACAATAAAAAATCCTCACCTCGGCATTAAAAGGTTTTCATTGTGTGTAAGATGTAGGGAGGAAATTTAAGTGATATAAAAAAAGATAGCAATTTGTGGGGGATCCAGCCTCCACAGGGAAGCAGGGTCAGGAATGGATGGTTGGAGTCGGTGAGTGGAACAAGAGACAGCACACTCTTACGGCTGATCATCAGGTTTGATTTATTCAAGAAAGCTTATTTAATTCATTCAAGAAAGCTTCCAGTTTATATAGTTTTACAAAGTAAGGGTTTATTAGAGATAGGACAATTATTTGGCTAGGATTACAAAATCTTCTTGGGGTCCAGAATTTCTCAGAATCCCAGGTACAGCGCTTCTTAGAAAAGGGGGTATACAGAGTAAATACAAAAAAGGTCATCAGAAAATATAATCATAGTGAAGCTTTAAAGGTAAATATATCTTGTGGTCATCGCGTCATGTTTGGCAGGACATGAGCCTCTCAAAAAATATCACATCTATTTATTCCAAGAGTTATACAATGTTCCTTAATATTTGACATCATCATAAGATATTTTACAATAGGGACATTTAATTTTCTCAGTCCATTTATTAACCACTCATACAATAGCTTGTTTTTGTGCAGGGGTCAATAAACCATGCAGTGGCTGGCTTCTCTTTTTTCCCATGAACTTAATTGCTGCCAATGTATCCATCTATCATTGATGTTTACTATTCTTTTCATCATATCATTATTTATGTAAGCTCCGGTATAGGGGAGAGGAGGGTCAGTAGATAAGGTTAATTGGGTCTGGAACTGTTTCAAATAAGAGGGAATAGCTGGAGATTTCTTTTGGAGTTTTTGAGGAAAGCTATCAGTTTCCCAAGTTTCCCAGTCTCGGAGTTTGTTTAATGCTTCATTAGTAGAGAAACCTTTCATATTTGGGCAGAAAGTACAAAGGGGCTTTTGGGGGGAAAGGGCTATGTGCTCAGTCTCATTGTGATGGATGGGTATGCACATACAGCTATGATAAGAACTCCTAGGACAGGAATTAAGCAGATAATTGTTAACCAAATGCTTAGTCGAGTGGGGGTCTCTTACGTAGGAATCAGGCCCCTGTGGAGACCCTGTCATTCCACACAGGGTCCTTGGTTCCCTGCAGCAATTTAAAAAATTTTTTAACATTTAATAATCTGACTCCACCTTTTCAGGCTTGGTTAACAGTATTCTTCAACTAACTTTAGTAGTTCCCACCTGCTTTCCCTTGCAGGGGCACTTCCTCTTCCTGTAGTCATTCTATATCCCACTAGAGCCTCTTGGCTTCATTCACAGCTTAGCTCATGTCCTACTTTGCATGGGAAATCTTTCCTTATCCCTCTAAACATTAGTGTTCTTTTCCTCTCCCAAATTAAAGTATGTTTACTTCTCTGCTTATATGTTGTATCTTCCCAACAAAATGTAAGCTCCTTAAGAACAGGAACTAGTTTTCATTTGTAATCCTATCTTTAATACCTAGCAAAAGAAGTCACTTGAAAAATTTTTGTTCATTGAATTGTATTGGATGAAATCCAAACTTGCTAACCCCGTGAAAATGAGTTTTAAATGACTAAGAATTTGTTATTCGTTGCAAAATGTTTTTCCTTAACAAATGTAACTAGATTATACCTAGCATATCTACATTTTGTAGTCACGGATTTAGGCTCAAGCACTATTCACAATAGCCAAAAGAGAAGGGAAGTGATCATCATCTGGACGTTTATTCACAAGAAGTATATATGTAGTAAGGAAAAGCCTGGAGATTGCTCTGGATATATAAATAAAGCAGGCACATATTCCAACTTAATAAAGCCACTGTTATTTGTATACTCTCAGGAAGTTAAAGATGTAAACAAAGGCCTAACATATTGTGTCCCAAATATTTTAGTGCTGTTTATTTAAACTCGGTGATTAAAACTTTTGGGACATCCTGTATTAAAAAAAATGTTTATAAACCCATTTTTCTGTGCTGGCAAAAAACAAAAAATTAAAAGGTGACCATTGATTGGGGGGAGGTAGGGGGAGGGGAAGGAGGAGAGGAAAGTCTGGTGGATCAGTATGGAATATTATTGTGCAGCAAAATGCAAAAAAAAAGTTAACCGAAACATGCGATTTTTATGGTGTAGAGAAGAATAAGCAAACCAATACTAGAAGATGATAATGATGAACAAAATTATTAAAATGGAATTGAACTCCAGTAACGGAAAAACCAATTACGTTCCTGAAGAAATGAGAAGTCAAGAGTAGGTGGTGGGAGGATAGTATTAGGACAAAGTATTGTTTGGGTTTCCCGACAAGATTTCTGACTTGGATTTTTAACATAACTTCTATCTCAGAGTTCAACTTGGAGGGCTAAAAAATGTTTTGTTTTATTGTGTTTTAATGAAATGGGGGAAGTGGATGGACTGCCCAGTAGAGGAAATTTTCTGATCCATTGGCGTGTAATCATGTAACTACTATGTGAAAGTTTATCTCGGCAAGGAAACCAGTTGGAAAGGTTAATTTTAATAAGTAAGGGACATCCCGCCCTCTAGACCAATAAACTGGAAAAACTCTCGCGAGCGAGGGGGAGAGCGGGGCGGTGCTGGAGCACCGAGGCAGCTGGGGCCTCCGTACCGAGGACCACAGCAGGTTTCTCACTGCAAGAGGCCAAAAGACAACCTATAGCGAAACAATCTACTTACTGACCATGTAAGCCTTTGGTCAACAGCCCGGAGCTAATTAAATAGAAACAAGGACACTAGAGAGGATAAAGGATGGAAGCCTGTTGGAGACATTTCCTGGAAGCGTTTACTGATACTACACAGCTTTAGCAAGTGGTTGTGGTCCAAAAGGGGGCGTACCTCCGCCGAGAAACTCCTCCAGCTAGAAACCAGTGCGCAGGCGCAGCGCAGATGCAAACGGTTGTTAGTGAAGTCTAGCCGTTGGTTCCAGTTGGCTAGCGCGACCACCTTGTGGCGTCTGGGCGAGTAGTGGTGGACTCTCAAGCCGGTCTTGCTTCGGTCATGGATGAAGACTACTTCGGAAGCGCTGCTGAGTGGGGAGAAGATGCCGACGGCGCACAGGTAAGAGGACGCCGAAGTGCGGCCATTGATAGCTCGCCATTGTCATGTCTCCGTTCTACTCTGGTACTCGGCCCCTTAGGGAGCTGCCGCGGCGCGCGGAGGCGGCTCCTGGCTGTGCTGGGAGGCTGAGACGCTCTACTGTCTGGGGGTGGGGAGGAGAGGAGGGAAGAAGGATGGGTTTTATGTGTAGGCCCCAGCTCTGTGCCCCAATGCTTGCGTGTGTGTATATACACACACCACACAATGTTTACTAACACTTGATTGCAGTCTTATAATCGCGTTAACTCTCCCCCTTCAAGTCTTCCGGGGCCTTTACGTGCCATTTCTCTAGTCCTTAAAATCCTTCAGCAATCTGGCCAAGTCTTTCCTTTCCAGGTTCTCTCCCCGTCACACTTTTCTCCACCCAAATAACCAAACTTCTCTTTCCCCCAGCTAATGCATTGCCTGCCATTTTTCTGCCTCTGTGTTATGGGTCTGGAATGCTCTCTCGTCCCTTCCCTGGCCAACTTTGAAAGCCTTCCCTCATCCCGAGTAGTGGCGTTTCTTCTCATCGTGGAGCATTTTGTTTCCTTCTCTAAAATAGATGGTGGCTCGATGGGTAGAGTGCTGGAAGACATGAGTTCGAATTCAGACTCAGTCACTTATTACATAACTTTGTGACCCTGGGCAAGTCACATAACCTTAAACTGCTGGAGAAGGAAATGGCACACCACTCCAGTATCTTATTCACCCAGACAACCATTATTAATCTTACTTAGAATGTAGTTATAGGACGTATGGTGAGAAATTGTTATTTCCCGCAGACATTTGGCAGTAAATCCTTTTCCCACAATACCAAGATAAACCTAAATATTTTCTTGTCAAGGGTTTTAGTGTGCAACCTTTTCATGTCTTGAGAATGTTTCTTTAAAAAATGTTAACTCCATGAGAAGATTTTTTAAAAAGAAATTATTCACTTAGTTTACTAAGAACTAAGTAACCTTAAGATCAATGATTAAAACTTGTGTTCAGGTAACTTTATTTTTGTCGGGGTCATTGGGATTAAGTGACTTGCCCAGAGTCACACAGCTAAGAAACAATAAGTATCTGAGGTCTGATTTGAACTCAGGACCTTCTGATTCCAGAGCTAGTTCTCTGTTCACTACACCTTCTAGCTGCCCCTTAAGTAACTTTAAGTGTGCTTTTTAAAGATTGCTTTAAACTTTGGTTCTTATTTGTTTATTCTAACTTCTGCCTGCCTATCAAAAGAATCTTTAGCATCTTTCTTCTACAAATAGCATTTCTCAAAATTTGGTCTTAAAACCCCTTTACACTGAAAAAGATTGAACAAATACCTTTTGCTTATGTGCTCTTTGCTTGAGTTGACTTTATTTAAAATTAAAACATCTTACTATTATTATGAAAATAATTTTGACCTCATGAACTCCCCAAAAGAGTCTTAGTGATTTCCAAGGAGCCCCCAGACCACACTTTGAGAAGTACTTCTCTAAAATATGTCCTTCCTCCTGAGTTCCCAATTTCTATTAATGGCATGACAATTTCCATAACTAGTCATTGCCCAACTGCCAGAGATTCCCCTTCTAAGAATGTTTCACATTTACTCTCTCATTCCCATTTGTACTGCTCACCATCTTAATTCAAGACTTTATCATCTCCAATGTAGTCTTTTATAAGCTCATAAATGATTTCTCAACCTTCATTATATATTCTATCCTTCATACAACTTTCAGAACAATTTTCCTAATGCATAAATTTGATTACATTATACCACTACTTAGAAACCCTCAGAAACTACAGTGCTTTGCCAAATAAAATACAGCATCATTAGTTTGGTACTCAAGGTCCTTTACATTCTGCTTTCAATATATCTTTTCTGCCTTACATTCTAACTAAATGGATTACTTAGCTCAAAAAAAAAAAAAAAAAAAAAAATTCCAGCAAAATAGCCTGCCTTTTCTGCACAGCTTTTCTTGAATGTGTTAATATTTTATGCGTAGAAAGAAGTATAGTATTTGAACTCAAAAGAAACATTATTGCAATCTAGACTGGTGGGGGATGAGCCTGACTACAATATGGTAGTCATCCCCCCTTTGAAAATGTTTGGGGGGACCCTACTATTTGTTAGAGCAATATGATACTTATTTTTCCTTTTATGAATCCTAAATTCACCTTTCTTCAGCTTCACCTATTGCTTCTAATTCTGCCCTATTAGGCAAATAAAACAATTTTTATCCCTCTTCTGCAGGTTAGCCTTTCAAGTATTTAAAGACTACTGTCATAGCTTTTTCTTCTTCAGACTAAGCATCTGCTTCTTTAATTGTGTCCCATATGTCATAGATTGAAAGTCCTTCATTGTCTTTGATAATTCCAACTTATCAATGTCTTTCTTAAATTGTATGTCCAGAACTGAAAACATACCTCAGTGTTGTTTGACTAAGATAGTATAAAACAGGACTATTGTGGAAAACTCCACCTCTCTTAATGCATCCCAAGACTACACTTGCCTACTTTATCATAGTGATGACTCCCTTTGAGTTGGAGTTCTCTAAAATTCATAGATCTTTTTCAGATGAATTATGGTCCAACTAATTTTTTTTCTGCATCCTATACTTAAATGATCAATTTCTTTCATCCAAGAGTTAATACTTTACATATATTCCACATATGTATATACATATATACATAAATTTCATGTTATAATTGACTCAGTTTCCTAGCCTGTCTAGATTATTTTGTATCTTGACTCATCAATATAAAATTGTTTCCCCAGTTTTTTATCATCTTTAAATTTGATAAATGTCATCTTTGTCTCTATCCAAGTCATTTAAATGGTACAGGGCCATGCACAGTCCCTGAGATATTCTACTAGAGAGCCACTTCCATTATGTCATGGAATTATTAGGATTCTATTCTTTGAGTATGGCTATTGAACTAGTTCCAAGTTTATTTGATTACTTTGTAATTGCATGAGATACAATTCCAAATACTTAGCTAAAAATCTAAGCAAATTGTATCTTATCACTTTCCTGATCTATTATCATAATAACCCTTAAAAAAAAATAGGATGTCTTAGGTGATGGTTCCTGATGAAACCATGTTGATTTTCTATTTTAAACCCCCACATAGGTATTTAGTGACCATCACTTTATTTTGACAGTCTAGAATTTTGACAGGAATTGAAATTGGGATCACTAAGCCATATTTTGCTTTGTTTTTAAAAAAAAATGGTACACACACCTTCTCCAGTCTCATAATACCTTACTTGTTGTCCATAATTTTTGGTATATCACTCACTATGGTTTAGCACCCATATCTGCTGTTTGTTTCATTACCTAAAAGTATAGTTCATTTGGGCCAGATGACTTGAATTCATCAATACTATCCTTTTCTTTGCATTATTGTGAGGATCAACCCCCTGTTAACAATTTTGGTTAGAATTCCCTATCCCCTAATCTTTTTCTTCTTTTTATTTAGTTGTTGTGTAGTAAACCAATTACAAAATTGCTTCTGTTTCTTCCTCCCCTTCTATTAACCTAAATGCTCTTCGCCACGTCTCTATCCTTTGATTTTTGGTTTCTTTGGATGATAATGATGATATTGCTTTAAGATTTGCAAAAAGCTTTTTACATATATATTACTTCTTTTACTCTTTACAGTAACCCTTTATAAGGCAGCTACAATTATTCCCACTTTACATATGAGGAACTAAGATTAAGAGAGAGTTGACTTTCCAGTAGGCATGTAGAAAACAACTATCAGCCATGAATCTTCCTAACTCCCAAATATATTTCTATCCCACCTGACCTACTTTCACATTTCATATTTTTTTTTGTTTCTATTTAAAAGAAAAACTGTTTCAGAGCCTCATCTTCCCAAATTTCAATGATGTGAATAGGGTTAAAATTGTGTTTTTATATTAGGGCCCTCTACTTCATTTTGCTTGTTGCTTAAACTTCAGGGCTGTGGATTTTGTAG
Source organism: Myrmecobius fasciatus (assembly GCA_023553655.1). Taxonomy (NCBI): domain Eukaryota; kingdom Metazoa; phylum Chordata; class Mammalia; order Dasyuromorphia; family Myrmecobiidae; genus Myrmecobius; species Myrmecobius fasciatus. Next base: position 111,952 of record JAJPUD010000377.1, on the reverse strand, counting down.
CTGCTTCTTTTGTTGAATTTTATTTGCTATGAATTTAGATAGTGTCTTTTTTTCCCAGTCTTTTTAGTTTAAAATATGTGTGCCTATGTACACACACACACACACACACACACACACATATATATAAAATAAGATTATCTCTCCCCTCCCCGACAGTTTTTTTTAAAAACTCTCATAACAGATATGCATAACTCACTAAAACAGATCCCCATATCCATATCCATATGGATATTTTGTCCATATCCAAAAATGGATGTTTCATTCTTCAATTTTAGTGCATCAGTTTTCTAGATGGAGGCGGGTGACATCTTTTTTCTTTAGACTTCAAGTTTATCATTGCATGTATCAGAGTTCTAAAGTCCTTCAAAGTTTATTTTCTTTATATATGTCATTGTATAAATGGTTCTAGTTTTGTTGCATTAGAGGTATTTTCTTCCAGAGTAATCCATTTTGTTTTTTCTTATGATACAATAATATTACAATATAATTAAAAACCATAATTTGTTTAGCTATTCCCAAACAGATGGACGCTCCCCCTTTCCTTCCAGTTCTATGCTGTAATGAATAAAACTGCTTAAAAAAAAAGTTGTATCCTTTTCTTCTTTGTTAATCTCTATGGGGTATAGGCATAGTATAGGATATAGCTGTGTCAGAGAACATTGAACAGATCAGTAAATTTTTTGTAATAGTTCCAAATCACTTTCCAGAATAACTGAATCATTTCACAGCTTCACTGGATTAGATATAGAGCATTTATTAATTGCTTGCACTCAAAGCTTTCTTTCAGTTCATTCAACAAGCATTTATTAATGAAAGCACTGTTTAAAGATACAGAGATAAAACAGAATGATACTGTCTTCTCAAGAAAGACATGGCAGGGAGGGGAGAAATCATGAGAATATTTTATTCAGTGACTACAGCATTGAAAAAGAAAAACAACTTAGACTTAACTTTGATCAATGTTGTGACCACACAAGAAGTACTGCTGAGAACCAGGCATGCTTCCCACCTCCTGACAGAAAGATGTTAAGTCTCCAGTCACAAAATGAGACACATTTTTGAATATGGCTGATGTAAGTGTTTGTATTGCTTGACTACATGTATTTGTTCAGTGTTGGGGAACAGGCAGCAGTGAAAGCAAGTATTGATGAAGTGTTTTTTAATGCTCAGAACAAAACAAAAAGCAGTTCAGGGGGAAAAAAGACAAGCAAAGCAGCTTTGGAACTGATGTGCTAAATTTGTTATGTACTTTGTTGTTTTTAAAGCTATACAGAATGGAGATTCACTGTTTCTATAGTCTTCTTTTTCAGTATGTGAAAATACTTAATTTGTTTAAAAGTTCGGAATAGGGTACAGCTAGGTGGCGCAGTGGATAAAGCATCAGCCCTGAAGTCAGGAGGACCTGAGTTCAAATATGGACTCAGAAGCTTAACATTTCCTGGCTATGTGACCCTAGGCAAGTCACTTAACCCCATTTGCCCCGGGGGGGGGGGGCGTTCAGAATAATAAAAAATTTAAATTAAAAAAAAAAAGACAGCGACATAAGCAAGCATGTTTGTAGGGAGTAAAAATGGAGCCCATAGATAGATAGATAAATTAAATGGAGCATGATTACCATAGCAGGCTGCCAGAGGAATACATAGTGGAGGGATTGCCCTTGGCAAGGAGAACTGCCATCTGCTAGAGAAAAGGGGGGGGGGGGATACCAAGAGATTTTGACATATAAAAAAGGAAGTTTATGAAGATGAGTTTCATCTCAATAACATACTAAGCAAGGAATAGTTTTTGTGAAGTTTTAGGAGAAAAGATGTTTGACAGCAACTGTGGAAAGTTAAAAGATTCATTTAGGGAAGAGTAAATGGATTGCTTTACTACTGGAAGTCTCAACTGAAGTTAAACAAATATGGTCAGCACAATTGTATGATCTCCTTTAGTATTGTTTGGCAACAAAGTTTTCTCCCTTCTATCTCCTCAAATCAGCATCTGAAGATATTGCTAATAATGAAATTGCATTAACTTTCTCCTAAATCTGGTTCAAATCCCACTCAGGCTTGGGGGCGCAAAAATCCTTTGTCTAGATTTGTCAGATGCAGGGGAACAAGAGAGATCAAAATCACATTCCTTCCCCCATTCTGCCCCCCTCCATTAGGATAGATGTGTGTGTTTCATATTTATTCTTCTAATTAATTCTTAACCAATCAGAGTTGATTGTCAGTGTCGAGAATACTTACTTTTCCAAGGACATATAAGCATTAAGTAGATTCCATGAGGTGTCCTTGACATTCAAGAATGAAGTTGGCCCCTTTTATTAATTATATACTAGCATAATTAATAAAAACTATTAACTACCCAGAAACTGTCTATCAAATATTTTTATAATTTTTGAAATTTTCACTTAAATACAAAATGAGAAAAGAAAAAAAAATTGCCATGTGCACAACAGACCATAAGAGATGATTCAATATAAAACAAATTTCCATTTCAAGAAAACCTATATAATAGAGATTATATGTTTTTTTTTTCAAATCTGCTGGGGTTTTTTTGCTTTCTTATTGGTTTTATTTTGGTTTTTGCTGTACACTTTTTACTTTATCCCCCCCTTTCCTTTACCCACCCTAAAGAAGGCTACAACTAAGCATATATATGTTAACATAGATATCTATAAACATATATATATATATATGTAAGACTGTACTATGCTTATTTTCTTCTATTATCTGTTACTCTGAAAGTGGATAGCATCTTCTATCAAGTCCAAGTCTCCATTTTTTCCTAGACTAGCTACCTCATCATTTCCTACACCACAGCAATATTCCTTTTTGGATTCAGACAGTATTTTCCTTCCTGGGATCTTTAAGGAATTTGGATATTTATAATAGAATGATTTGGTTGTTCAAAGTTATTATTAAAACAATACTGCAATTACTGTATATAATATTCTCTTGGTTTCATTCTTTGTTGTTTCATGGAGGACTCCCTTTCAAGCTTTTTATACATTACAGATAATAGTGAGAGCAAGAATGTAACCACTTCTAATTGTAGCTGAAGAGGAGAAAGGGTATATAATAGTTCATAGAACTTAGGAGGTTGATGAATTACTAGGCAAGAGTATTAGTGAGCATATCATCATTTATTGAAGGAAGATTCCCCCAAACATAATGACAGTTATTTTAGTGGATAGGAATGTTATCCCTGAAATTCTGGAATAAGATGAGGTATTCCTTGAGTCTCTTACATATTTATTGAAATGCTTTTCTTTCAAAGCCCAGTTCAAATGCCACATCATTCATGACTTCTACTTAGACTTCCTAATTTCCCCCCCCCAAGTGATTATTCTTTTTCTAAATTTCTCTACCTTAATCCTTAACCTGTTCTATGCAATTAATCATTTTCAAGCTTAAATATTGTTAGTCATTTCTTTATTTGTGTTATTTTCCCACTAGATTTTAAGCTGCTAGAAAACTGGGGTTGTTATTTTATTATATTTCTATTTTTAGAGACTAGCACACTGCTTTCTATATGTAGCAAATGCTTAGTAAATATATATGTTGAATAATTAATTATTCAACTCATTTTAAGGCCTATCCTTGAAGCCTCCCTTGACTATTACATTTCTTATTAAAGTCACACTTCTCAGAATTTTGCAGTCAGGAACATATAGCACTAAGGTAAAAATAAAAAGTGATATATGATAAAATTTGCAAATATGAACAGTTAGTTTCCAACTAAATTGCAAGCCTGTGGATGATGTATTCTTTTCTTAAACCAAGCATAAAACACTAAGCACAGTTCTGCGGGCATTTTGTGTAATGATTGAAGAATTTTTGTCTGGCTTTTAAAATTTCTTTTTACTTTCCAATCTGATATGCCCCTACAAGTTTATTCTACTAAATGTTTTCAATAATAGAAAAAGAGATATTTACAATCTAAAAAAGTTTAAATGCTTTCTATTAATTTAATAGCAGGATGATGATTATGGAGAAGGAGAAGATGATGCAGAAGTCCAACAAGAATGTTTGCACAAATTTTCCACTCGGGATTATATAATGGAGCCTTCTATATTCAACACACTCAAAAGGTAAAAAAAAAAAAAAAAAAAAAAAAAATTGTGTTGGGAAACAGAGAGGAGGATAACTTAGAAGTATGGTCATTCTGGAGCAGCTAGTTGGTGTAGTGAATAGAGCACCAGCCCTGAAGTCAGGAGAGCCTGAGTTCAAATGTGGCCTCAGACATTTAACACTTCCTGCATGTGTGACCCTGGGCAATTCACTTAACACCAGTTGCCTCAGCAAAAAAGAAAAAAAAAAGAAACATAATCATTCTGAATCATGGAATCATAGGACTTTAGAGGTTATATACCCCAATACCTTCATCATATAGATGAGAAATTGTCATTTTTCAGTGCATAATCCCATTTGGGGTTTTCTTGGCGAAGATACTGGAATGGTTTGCACTTTGCACATTCTTTTCCCACTCATTTTACACATGAGAAAACTAAGGTAAACAGCATTATATGGCTTGCCCAGGGTCACACAGCTATCTGAGGCCGGATTTGAACTCAGAAAGATGAGTCTCCCTGACTCCAAATCCAGCGCTCTGCACTGTCACCCCTAGTTGGCCATAGATGAAGTAACTGAGGCCCAAAGAAGGGAACAGGAGTCTCCCCAAAGGCATTAAGATGGCTCAGCTCCTTATGGCCACTTCTTTCTAATCTGTTAGGTTTTCTGCATTTTTGACCATTTTTCACCTTTTGCAGGTATTTTCAGGCAGGCGGATCTCCAGAGAATGTAATCCAACTTTTATCAGAAAACTATACTGCTGTGGCTCAGACTGTGAACCTCTTGGCAGAGTGGCTCATTCAGACAGGTGCCTGGGGATGGGAGGGCAGGTCTAGAATTACAGAAGAAAATAACTCCTTTTAACTTGAGGGTTTGAGATTTGTATATAAGAACCTAATTTATTTCTCAGCTTTATATGTGTCTGAATAGCTGAGGTTTCCTGATATGAACCAGATTATCCTTGAATTTTTGCCATATGGTAGAGTCATGGAAACTTCATAGAGTTTTGTTTTATTTTGTTTTAATAAAAAAAGAAATTAAGACATGAAACTATATAAATAACAAGAAAAGAAGTATTAAAGCCATTCTCAAAACCTATGTACTCACAGTATACAATCCCCTAAATATCCAGTGCATTTATAACCAAATTATTTCTTAATCCTTTTAACTTCCTAAAGCAGAAGGAGACAAGAATCACTTAGAATGGTCCCAGTTGTGTTGTCTGGCACTTAGAATTTCTTTACTGAGAGTTTTGTCTTGATTTGAATATGATAAAATAGTACCAATCATCAACTAAATTCATCAGCCATTTCCTAATTACTTTGAACAATGGTTAAGAAGAGATTGAAAATGAGAGAATAATCATGTGATGATGAAGCTGCAGAGAAGAAAGTGAAGAAGAGATTCAAGAGGACACATGGAGAGTTTGATCATCTGAAAAAGAAATTCAGGATTTTCTCCCTAAACCAGAGCAAGTGACAAAAAAATGAAGGGATGTTAAGGAAGAATTTTAAGGCAGGTATTAGGGAGTAAGCAGAAGCCTTTAACAAATGGACTTTTTTTTCCCTCAGTAAAGTAGAAAGCCCTGGGAATAGTGGGAGGAGAGGATAACAGAGTTGTTTTGAGGAGAGAAGAATACGTTTGGATAGCTGCTGACTCTGCATAGTCAATTGGGTACAGTTAAGGGCTGGTCGTGGGAGTTAAAGAGACTACTAGACTAAAAAAACCAGGTTGTTTGAGTGGGACATCAGCACATCATTGAAGTCCTGAGAATGAGGTGGACTATGGTTGGGACAGAGAGAATGACTATGAGCTACCCCCTGAGAAGGGAGGAGATGTAAATTACTATGATGAGGATTTGGCTGGGTAATGAAAATGGATGAAGTGAATCTTCATAGAAGAAACTGCTAAGTCGTGATGGCAAAAAGAAAGTTTGGAAGTGAGTATGGAGAGCAAGGTAGGACTGTTTGTTCTCTTGGCTTGTGGGGATGAGAATAAGGAAAAAAACAGCCAATACTAGAGATGGTAGCCAGCTTCTGGGAAGAGCCAAATTTCTCTGGATGTGAAATAATCTAGGATAAAATAAATTTGTTAATGATAGAGTGGGGATTGCAAATCCTTAGTGTAATGCAAAGAATAGAAAGGGTTCTCTGGAGTGATACAGCTGAGAAAGATGAGAGTTCACAGAAGAAGAAAAATTTTTCCTTAGCAGTTATTGCCAGGGATAAAATGAGCAAAAACTGGGAACTTTGCCATCAACTATCCGATAAATAAGTAATTGATAGAGGCCCCTACTTTTTAATGTTCTTTTGTGACTGAGCACTGTAAGTATATATCCTCAGATCAGTGTGTACTTTCATTGCTTCTGACTCCTGTGAGAGCTCAGGGTCTCTTAAATTTTAAGACTTACACAGAGTAGAAAAAAATAATGATGATGAAAGTGTCTGGAGGCTGGGGTGTAATCATGCTTCAGACCCATCCTGCAACTATATTCCAAGACGGGGTTTTAGCATTTACCAAAATGCATGGTACAAGTAATGAGCTCCTGATATCTGTGTATCCAGAAGCAAAGACCCAGTCCTCTTCACACATATCCCTACCCCAGTAGCTTTGGTGCACTGAACCTTTTCATTTTTGTTGATTTAAAATCCTCCCCTTGGAATATATCTTCTACCTTACCACCCCTGACACTTGAAGAATGAAGCCAGAAATGGAAAGGAAACCCCTTCAGACACAGCTTTCGAACTGTCCTTTCAATTTACAGAAGAGTTAGAAGAAGGACCCTGCATTCTTTTGTGTTTCTTATTTTGTATGAAAATCAAAATCTAAAAAATAATAATCTAATATTTATTGCTCATTAAAGCTCACAAAGTGCTTTAAATGTTTATAAAGAGAGGTGTATTAGTGCAAGTATTATTCCTTTTTACAGATGAAGAATCAGGCTTTAAGAAGTTGTGCCTTGCTTACTGTCTTGTCTCACTGTGAGTTGAAGCAGGATGGAAACCCAGATTCCTTGACTCCCATATCCAACACTATATACTGTGACTAAATGACTCATTAGTTGAAATGAAAAATTTTTTGTGAACTAGTGAGGTTGCTTTTTTCTGCCTGATTTTTTTTTTTTTTTTTTTAATTCTTTTAGGTGTTGAGCCTGTCCAGGTTCAGGAAACTGTGGAAAATCATTTGAAGAGTTTATTGATCAAACACTTTGACCCTCGAAAAGCAGATTCTATCTTTACTGAAGAAGGAGAGGTAAGGAAGAGCTCTTCTCCACTGGTAGTTATATATTGTTTTGCCTGATCTTTTATTTCTCATGTGCATGCATACACACATTCTGATCACACATATAATTCTCACATCCCTCCTGTAAAACTAATTGTATTCTGATTTTGCTGAGTCTTTCACAGTGTGACAAGAAGACAAGACAAGAAACTGGATTCTAGTCTCAGTTCTGATCTTAAATAGTCTCTGGGCCTTAGTTTTCCCTATGAAATGAATGATTTGTTTTGGATGCTTGGAAGAAACCTCAGTATGTCTCCTCCTCCTTCTTTTTAATTTTTTTTTTTTTTTTTTTTTTTTTTTTTTGTAGACCCCAGCATGGCTAGAACAAATGATTGCACATACTACCTGGAGAGATTTGTTTTACAAATTAGCAGAAGCACATCCAGACTGTCTTATGCTTAATTTTACTGTTAAGGTAAGTTGAGGGTGAGTTAAATGGATGGGTGGGTGGGTAAGTGAATATGGGGCAGGGAGAAAAGAAGCATTTTACTAGTATTTAACTGTGTGCTAGGCACTATGCTAAGTGCTATTTTACAAATATCTCATTTGATTCTCTAATAGCTCTTTGAAGAAATTGATATTATTAAATCCATTTTAATAAAGGAAACTGAGGCAAGGAGAATTTAACTGCCAGGTCACACTGCTAATACATATTTGAAGCCAGATTTGAATTTGTCTCTTTCTAACTCTAGGGTCAGTGCTTTATCCACTACTCTACCAGTTACCTCTAGTGTTATAAGGAAACATTGAAATAGAAAGATGAGAGAATTTGCATGTTAAAAATGCTTAGAAATATTTTTATTTATATTAAATTTCCAGTATTTGATTTCTTAGACTAAATTCTGGGGTTGGAAGGATGAAGCATGGTTATTATATTGATAAGGGTTTTTGTTTGTTTTTTTGGTTGGAGGGGGAAGCGGTTTATCCATGTTTTTAGGATATGGAATCCTGAAAGCATCTAGAATTGCTATAATTATAAAATGAGATAAATGAAAGGACTTTGTAAGTGGTTAAATACCATAGGCATTTTGTTAAGGATGTATTTCATTTTTTAATCCATTTATTTTTACCATTTAATATGTTAGGAAGTTAATCATATTATTTGGGGTTCCCTTAATATCTAAGGTCCATGTTCTAAAATTCTTTTTAAAAAGTCTCTCACCTTATAGCATACTTTGGGTTGTTTTAATTTTTTGTGTATTTATATGCTACCTAGGATAACCTGAGCTCCTGGAGGACAGGAACAGTGTCATGCTTTTTAACATCTCCTTTAACTTTATGATTAAATATTCAGATATTATTTATTTAATATTTAATTAATTTGACTGATAATTTTAGAAGTAGAAATAATCTTAGATATTCTCAAGTCAGAGTTGGACATTTTATAGATGTGGGAGCAGAGGTAATAGGAGGAGGAGGAGGAGGAGGAGTCTCACTTGACTGGGGCCACAGTGACAAGAATTAGAACTAGAACTTGAATTTTCTCACTCTGGTGTACTTGTTCTTTTTTACCAATTTTCCAAGATCCAGTTTTTTATGAAATGATTGAGGTTTTTGGAAATTTTGACCTTTATTCATTTTGGTATTGTAGCTTATTTCTGATGCAGGATATCAAGGAGAGATAACTAGTGTATCCACAGCTTGCCAGCAATTAGAAGTCTTTTCTCGAGTGCTCCGTACTTCACTGGCTACAATTTTAGATGGAGGAGAAGAAAACCTTGAAAAAAATCTCCCTGAATTTGCTGTAAGTTATGACTCAAAGAATGGGGAGGAATTGAAATATTATGGTCCATGTATCTTAAAACTTTCAAAATAACCCATTACATAACTGTAGATGAAAAAAATTGTGACAGATATTACTATTAGTATAGCTGGAAGAGATGCCGGACACTTATTTCTTTCTCATCTTTTCTAATTGCATAAATGATGTCTTTGAAAATGTTTCTGTTATGAACATTTCTATTTAGAAAGAACAAAAGAGGATGGTCATACATGAACTCTTAAACATTTAGTAATTTGTTATTTTAAAATATAATATATATTAAATTTAACCTGATAATACCAATATGGTCTGCTTGTCCGTGTCCTCTTCTGTTCCTTTCAGTATATTTTAAAACATGTTTCATTGTTGCTCCTTTTTTTTGCATTATTATTACTACATCCCTACTCCACCACCACCCCAGATCTTCTCTTCCAGTTCTCCAGCCTCACTACCCAAAATAAAAGTTCTCCCTTGTAATGAATAACTACAGTTAAGCAAAACAAATTTACACACTACTAGACTGAGCTTGAGAGCAGGGACTGTCTTTCCATTTTTTGTAATCCCAGTGCTTAGCACAATGCCTGACACTTAATAGATGTTTATTAACTGATTGACTTATGACTAAGATGTCTTCATTCTTATGTGTTGTTCTTACATCACTTTTCTTTTTGAGTATTTTCTTCCCCTGTCTTCCCTGGTAAACAGGTATTTTATTTAAGTCCAGCCAAATCAGCCCACACACTGAGCAGATCTATTGATAGGTGCAGTATTCTATATTGGTAGACTCTCTCCTTGCTATTAAGAGGAGAGACAGGAAGATGGCAAAGAGCAGACAGGACTTTCTGTGACCTCCTCTAACCTTCTGTCAAACCATGGCAGATTAAGCCTCTAAGCTGATTTTGGAGTCAAGGAATCCACAAATATTTGGAGTGTAACACATTCCCAGACGAAACCTTGGAAAAATTTCAGAACAGGGCTGTTTCAAACGGGCAGAGGGACAGTCTGCTGGTCCAGACCGGGGCAAGGAGCTGGGGTGGGGAGTCAGAGCATTGCAGCTTCCACGCATCTGGGAATCTTCTGTGAGCCTTTTAGCTATTCTGTCCTGGTTGTAAGTAGGTGGTTTGGCAGATTTGCTGCAAAAGGCAAATTGTAAACCACTGAGCTCCAGAAGAACACCATTTACCCAGGCACCATTGCCCAGTACTGGAAATCAATCATCAAAACTGCCCCAGGGCAAATTAAAGCAGCTGTCACTCCTTTTCATTGAGCAGACGACCTCAAGCCTTAAAAAAAAAAAAAAAAAAAAAAAAAGAATAAAAAACCAAAAAGAACTCTCACTATAGACAGCTTTTATGTAGAGAGAGAACAGACCTCAAATCCTGAAGTCCCTAAAGGCAAAGCAACTCCAGATAAAGCCCCAAAAGGAGACATGAGTTGGTCCCCATTTCACAAGGCTTACTTGGAAGATTGCATAAAGGATCTTAAAAGAGAGAAGAAAAATGGGGAAATAAAATGAGATCATTGCTTTTTGTTGTTTATAAAAGTTTTTTATTTACAGAACATATGAGTAATTTTTTTACATTGTTTTCCCTCCTCCCTACCCCCTACCCCTAGATGGCAAGTAGTCTAAAACATGGTAAATATATTAAAATATGTGATAAATCCAATATGTGTATACATATCTACATAGTTATCTTGCTACACAAGAAAAACCAGATCTAGAAAGAGAAAGAAAAAAAAACTTAAGAAGGAAAAAAATGCAAGCAAACATCAACAGAAAGCAGTGTTGTAGTCTGCACTCAGTTCCCATAGGCCTCTTTCTGGGTGTATATGGCTTTCTTCATCACTGAACAATAGGAACTGGTTTGAATCACCTCATTGTTGAAGAGAACCATGTCCATCAGAATTGAGAAATGAGATCATTACAAAAAGGAATGGAAAAAGCATATAATGCCTTACAAAAGAGATATGAAAAAGATAACCAATTCATTGAAAAACAAAATTGGTGAAATGGAAAAAGAAGGCAATGAACAAAAAAATTCAATTGGCCAATTACAAAAGGAGCTAAAAAAAGGTAACTGAAGAAAATAATACACTAAAAATTATACTTAAAAAAATGGAAGTGAATGACTCACTAAGACTTAAAGAATCAATCAAACAAAAAAAAAAGAAAAAATAGAAGAAAATATTAAATATCTCCTAGGAAAAATGAACTGACCTCGAAAATAGATCTAGGAGAGACAATTTAAAGATTATTGGACTTCCTGAAAGCCATCATGAAAAAAAAGAACCTAAACATTATCTTATAGAAAATCACGAAAGAAAACCGCCCTGATGTTTTAGAAATAAAAAGGTAAAATAGCCATCAAAAGAATTCACCAAACTCCTCTGAAGAGACCCCAAAATTAAATCCCCAAGGAATAACGTGGCTAAATTTCAGAACTATCACACCAAGGAAAAGATATTACAAGCAGCCAGAAAGAAATAATTTAAATACCAAGGAGCCACAATTAGGATTACCCAGCTTCCACCTTAAAGGACTGAAGGGCCTGGAATCTGATATTCTGAAAGGCAAAGGAACTTGGATTACAACCAAGAATAAGCTATCCAGCTACAATGAGCATTATCTTTCAAGTGGACATTCAGTGATAGGTGAATTTCACCTATTTCTAATGAAAAGACCAGAACTGAACAAAAATTTTATCTTCAAACACAGAATTCAAGAGATGAAAGAGGTGTATTTTCTTAACTCATTTTTGGGGCTTAGCTTTGTCATAATTACACGGATTTCAGTTTTCTTTCCCCTTCCCATTTACATTGTTGTACTATAAGGTATATTTTTTCCTAGTATTGCTTACTTCATTCTGTATCAATTCATAAGTCTTCCCATGTTTCTCTGAATTCTTATAACTTTATAATTTTCCTTTACATCTATGTCCCACAGTGAACACCAACTTTGTTTCTAATTCTTTGCTATCACATAAAGGGCTGCTGTGAATATTTTGGAATATATGTGGCCTTTCTGTCTAGCACTGGAATATATTGATTAAAGAGTATGGACATTTTAACCTAGCTTAATTTGTCATTGCAACTATTATTAAATAATTCCTTATTCTAAAAGGAACTCAATGTTTTATCTTTTCCACTTGGAATGTTTCAGAAAATGTTATGCCATGGAGAGCATACTTATCTCTTTGCCCAGTCAATGATGTCTATATTGGCCCAAGAAGAACAAGGAGGGTCTGCTGTGCGTAGAATTGCTCAAGAAGTTCAACGATTTGCTCATGAGAAGTAAGATCAAATATATCTTTCATGTTTACTGAACCTGTCCCATTAACAAAATTCTCTCTTATAAGATCTTTTCATTATTTTGAACCAGTGAACAAAATCTTTTTCCATAACTAAATCCCTAATTCTATATATATAGTTCTCCTAGAAAGAGTAATAGCTGTGAAATCAGCCTCAATTCCATTTCCACCTGTAATGATTAGAACCCCCAGTAGCTGCACGGGTAGAGAAATAGGATTAGAAACAAGATTGTGAAGGTAGGAGTAAATAGATTTGGCAATCAACTAGATATGTGGGGTAAGAGTGAATGAGGAGTTAAGGATCGTGCTAAGGTTACATATCTAGAACTGGGGGAACAGTTGTGTCTGCAACAAAAAGTGAGGAAGTTTGGAATGGGGAAAAGGTAGAGGAGAGAAATGAGTTCAGTTTTGGATATGTGGGTTTTAAAATATTTGAGGGGAGAGTCATCTCCCTAAAGATAATAAAGTCATAGGAGATAATTAGGTTATTGAGAGAGTATAAAGGGAGATGGGCCTTGGGGTATACTCATCCATTGTTGAGCACCAGGATATGGATGATTAATTAGCAGAAAAGCTTGAGAAGTGGCCAGGTAGGTATGAAAACCAAAAGAAGAAAGAATGGTCAATAATGTCATGCTACAATGAGGTCAGGATGCAGACTGAGCTGGTAGCTTTGCAGAGACCATTTTCATTTGGGTTTGGAAGCCCTATTATAAATGGCTATTAAGAAGCAATTAAGAGGAAATGGAAAAAATTATTGGCTTTTTCTAGGAATTTGAATTGGAAAGAGCAAAATTATATAGAACGGTAATGAGGGAATGGTGGGGAGAGATTGGAAATTGGGAGGAGGAAGGATGATTGAAAAGGCATTCTAGTAAAGAAGATGCCAGTAAAGGAGAATAAAAGAGAAGTGAGTGGGAATATATCAAGAAAAGGGAAGGCAATACCAATCATTCTTAAGAAATTATTTTACAGATCTAGAAAAAATAGTAACAAAGTCCATTTGGAACAACAAAATTTGAAGAGAATTAATGAAAAAAAAAAAAGGCTAATGAAGGTGGCCTAGCTGTGCCAGATCTAAAACTATATTATAAAGCAGCAATCATCAAAACCATTTGGTACTGGCTAAGAAATAGAGTAGTCAATCAGTGGCATAGGATAGGATCACAGGACAAACCAGGCAATAACTATAGCAATCTAGTGTTTGATAAACCCAAAGACCCCAACTTTTGGGATGAGTAATGCAGACCAGATTAGGAGGGAAACAATAAATTGGGAGATCATCTTTACATTTAAGAGTTCTGATACAGGCCTCATTTTTATAAGAATTCAAGCCACTCTCCAATAGATAAATGGTCAAAGGATATGAACAATTTTCAGATGATGAAATTAAAATCTGACACCTGTCAGATTGGCTAAGATGACAGGAAAAGATAATGACAAATTTTGGAGAGGATGTGGGAAAACTGGGACACTGATACATTGTTGGTGGAATTGAGAATGGATCCAACCATTCTGGAGAGCAATCTGGAACTATGCTCAAAAAGTTATAAAACTGTGCATACCGTTTGACCCAGCAGTGTTTCTATTGGGCTTATATCCCAAAGAGATCTTAAAGGAAGGAAAGGGACCCACATGTGCAAGAATGTTTGTGGCAGCCCTTTTTGTAGTGGCTAGAAACTGGAAACTAATATGGATGCCCATCAATTGGAGAATGGCTGAATAAATTATGGTATATGAATATTATGGAATATTATTGTTCTATAAGACACAACCAGCAGGATGCTTTCAGAGAGACCTGGAAAGACTTGCATGAACTGATGCTGAGTGAAATGAGCAGAACCAGAAGATCATTATACACAGCAATAACAATATTACATGATGATCAATTCTGATGGACATGGCTCTCTGCAACAATGAGATGTTTCAAACCAGTTCCAGTTGTTCAGTGATGAAGAAAGCCATATACACCCAGGGACAGGCCTATGGGATCTGAGTCTGGACCACAACATAGCATTTTCATACTCTGTTGAGAAATATCTATATCTATCTATCTATATATATCTACTATATATATATATGTATGTATGTATACACATATTCGATCTGTCAAATATTTTAACAATTAACATGTATTAGACATCCTACCATCTAAGGGATGAGGTGGGGGATAGGAGGGAAAAATTTGTAACAGAAAGCTTTGCAAGGGTCAGTGTTGAAAAATTACTTATGCATACGTTTTTACAAATAAAAAGTTTTAATTAAAAAAAGGGGGGGGGGAGACAAGCTCATGCCTAATACCTTTAATGTTCTCCTAAAATAATGATGTAATGGGGCAGCTAGATGGCGCAGTGGATAGAGTTCAAATCTGATCCTAATCATTTAACACTTCCTAGCTGTGACCCTGGGCAAGGCACTTAACCCCAATTGACATGGGGGGGTGAGAGGGATGGTGTACTTAGTTGAGTGAATCTGGGAAAGAGATATGGGGGGCTTGAGAGAAGTTTGGAGTAGCTTTTGAGGGTTATGAGAAAGGGAATAAATTAGGGAAAGGATTGCCTTAGTGCAGTGCAGGAAAGGCCCAGGTGCAGTTAGCTGCCATGACTACCCCTCTGTGCCTCTTATCATAAATGAGGTCAGGATGCAGACTGAGCAGAAACTATCAAATTTGGTAGTGCAATTAACTTGTAGATGCATGAAGTAGAAAAATGATCATTCTTAACAGTGTACTTCGGGGATTTTCTTTTTCTAACTCAAGAGGCCATGATGCCAGTCAGATCACACTTGCATTGGGCACAGCTGCTTCATACCCCAGGGCTTGTCAGGCCCTTGGTGCTATGTTGTCAAAAGGAGCTCTGAATCCAGCCGACATCACAGTCCTGTTTAAGATGTTTACTAGCATGGACCCACCTCCTGTTGAACTGGTAAGTTTCTATTCCATTTTTGCATTATGAAAAATAACCCCATAAACTTTTCCCATTTCCTTATATGGTGAGTGAATTAAAATAAAAAATAATTACTTTGGACATAAATGTGATTTATTTTGTTATCAAAAAGAACTTGAATATTAAATGTCATTATTTAATGTTTGCCCTTTTAGATAAGAGTACCAGCTTTCTTGGACCTATTTATGCAGTCATTATTTAAACCTGGTGCCAAAATCAATCAAGACCATAAACACAAGTACATCCACATACTGGCCTATGCAGCTAGTGTGGTAGAGACCTGGAAAAAGGTAACCTTGGGATTTTGAGAGCCCAGGCTTAATGAAGCCTGAAGTACCTCTCTGGTACCAAAAATACTTCTCAGGTATTTAACAAAATTTGGGCTTTACTACCTCAATTATGCCCACTTGACATGCCATCTTATTGTGTTTGAAATGTTCTTGAAATGCCTCAAACCCTGAGGCTTTTCCCAAACACTTTCTTCCCTTCTTATTTATTCTGAGTGTATCTTGTCCTTTCCACTAAAATGGGAGCTTCTTGAGGGAGGGGATTATTTGTATACTCAGCACTAGTCTTGTGCTTGGTCTAGTATATAAATGTTCACCAAGCATAGTTTATCAGTCTTTAATGTAATAAAATTTTAATAAACTTTTTTACATTTTTCAGAATAAGAGAGTGAGCATCAATAAAGATGAATTGAAATCAACATCCAAAGCTGTTGAAACTGTTCACAATTTATGTTGCAATGAGAACAAAGGTGCCTCTGAATTAGTGGCTGAGTTGAGTACACTTTATCAGTGCATCAGGTAAACAAGTTTTACTTCTAGAAACTTCTGCCACTTTCGAAGATAAAGTTGTAGATATTCCTATCTAGGAATGCCTTGTTTGGATGGATTTGTTTATTGAATGTGGTTTATTTTGCAGGTTTCCAGTGGTGGCAATGGGTGTACTAAAGTGGGTAGATTGGACAGTGTCAGAACCACGCTACTTTCAGCTCCAGACTGATCATACGCCAGTACATCTGGCCTTACTAGATGAGGTACCAGCATAATGCCATTGTGTTTTTGTGTGTTGGGTTGTCCTTATATAACTCTTAACAACTCTTAACAATTACTCTCTCATTTTAAATGTTTTAAAATAAGTACAGTTGTGAAATGAGTTCTTTTGGCCATAGATCAGCACCTGCCACCAGCTCCTCCATCCCCAAGTCTTGCAATTATTGGTTAAACTATTTGAAACAGAGCATTCCCAACTGGATGTAATGGAACAGGTAAGTGGCCTTTCACAAAGTTGAAAAGGTCTAACAATTTTGAATGTAGTATTGTTTCTAAAACTTCCACCTTTCTCCCCTTCCCTCCCCCCCACCCAAGCTTGAATTGAAGAAAACACTGCTGGACAGGATGGTTCATCTGCTGAGTAGGGGTTATGTGCTGCCTGTTGTCAGTTACATCCGAAAGTGTTTGGAAAAGTTGGACACTGATATCTCCCTCATTCGCTATTTTGTTACTGAGGTCAGAAATGCTTTCCTTTTCCACTGACACTAAGACAGTAGTTTAGATTAGTTCATTTGTAACTGAATTCTGAATGTGGTGTTGGGGATTCAGTCTTCAGAGAAAAGCCTGATGTGGACGAGAGAGGCCAAGAGGCTAGGAGCCATGCTCAGGCTTCTTTCTCTCTCTTTACAGGTCTTGGATGTGATTGCTCCTCCTTATACTTCCGACTTTGTACAGCTCTTTCTTCCCATTCTAGAGAATGACAGCATTGCAGGTACCATTAAAACAGAAGGAGAACATGACCCTGTGACAGAGTTCATAGGTAAGGGTAAAAGGACTGTTCTGATTTGTGTTCTTTTAAAACATCTGGTCTTGTTTTTAACTCATTTTATAATTTTTCTTTCTTGAAGCCCACTGCAAGTCTAATTTCATTATGGTGAACTGATTCAGTCTGCTGCTAAGATTTCAAGAAGATATCTCCAGATCATCTCTTCAAGAAGTTGTAAGAGCAGTCTCAGAAGGACCATGTGTGAAAAGACTTTTACTGACCCTATGGGTCATTTTAAACATGTGGAATTAAAATTTGGAAGGATTGGGACAAACATCCCAATCCACACAGGGTGTGGCAGCACCTCACTCATCAATAAATATTAACTGGTTAATTGTCTCACTTTTGAACTGCTCTTTTTCTTTCATAATCACGATGCTTTATTGACCATTTGGTATTTTATTATCAAATAATCCTGTATAGATTTCCATTGTAGTTTTCTGAGGATGAGGCAAAAACAGTGATTTGTATACTTCTCCCTTTGGAAGTGTATTTTCCTAAATACTTAAGATGTGTGATCCACAGGATTGCGGTAAGCAACTAGTTATAAAATTTAAACTATTGGGTCCCCGAATGAACAGGACTCTTCAATAGCAAGATTGTAGTTACTACCTTTTCCATCTTTAAATGTGCTGGTTACAATCCTCATCCAGCCTTTTTCACCCTGTGAGGGGAAAAAAATGGTAAAGTTATCCACCAATTCCACTATACTCCCAAGAAAAGGAGTAGCCAAATTAAGTGGAATTCCTAATTCTCAAATGTCCTAACTCCCGGCCAGCCCAATATTTTGAGGGGCTTTAGTTTTACCAAATTATCCTAACTAGTCCTTCTATTCTGTTCTTTTCTATACTCTATCCAAAAAATCATAGTCCATTGTATTTCCTATAGTTACATCTCATTAAAGTATTGATTAGTTTCTTGAAAGATAGAAACTTAGAAAGGAAGCTTCAACATTAACCTGCAACATAAATCCCATCAAATGTTTTCTTTAAAAGCAGCATTAGTGGCAGTGAAGTGGCACATGAGCCCTGAAATCCTGAAGGACCTGAGTTCAAAACTTCCTAGCTGTGTGACCGTGGGCAAGTCACTTAACCCCAATTGCCTCAGCAAAAACAAAAAGCAGAATTAAAGGAAGGGATATACAGTGGATTTTACCCCTGGTACAAAGATGCAGCATCATTTCTAGCCTGAGCTATCTAAAACAAAGTATAAGATCTTTCAGGTGTCTTACACTTGCTTACTCCTTGGCAAGGGAAATAAACTTACCCAGGGTTCACCCCATGAATTCCGGACAATCCAGTATTCTGTTCCATCTTCACTGATACCCCAGCCAGCCACAGAGATGACGTGGTTTATCATGGGCTGAGGATTGTATTCATAATAGATCCCTCCAGTGTAGTTATCCATGCCTTCTGTTGCCATTATACCACAACTACAAAGGAAGAAATAAAAATCAAATGCTTCTACTTAAAGGCTAATTTTTTCCCCAAATTTCAGCTAAAAGAAACAAGGCACCATCTGAGCCATTCAGTTCAAAGGTTTCCCCTGCTAAACAATATTTTTGATGTTGAACCAAGGATAGTTCATGTGCTCAAACCCTGGTAGGCTTTTCCAACTCCTATTACCAGCCCCAGAAACAAAAAGAGAAATGGTGGTTTTTTTTTTTTTTTTTTTTACCTGATAGGACCATTTGCATAAATCTCTGCCATCATCTTTTCTCTTCCAGAAAGGGAGCCATAGTCCCCAACTTTCCAGAGGGTATAGTTCTTGATGAAATAGCAATGTTGGAATTCATTGCATGTACCACATTGGTTAAATTTGTCACATTCTGCAGGCAAAGTTAGATAAACCTTGAGATGAGAACTTTTTAAGTTTTGGATAGAGCAAAAACTTAAAAGGCTTTCCCATTCAGAAGAAAATACTCATTTATAGGGTGACAAACTAGTCAGAACAACTACTTCACTAAATACTATTATCACTAATGGTATTAGCTGCGTGACCCTGGACAAATCATCAGTCCCCTTGTTTTAGCTTCCTTATCTATAAAATGGAGATAATCAGGCTCTTAACATTATACAGGCTTTTTCTTGTTCTTGGCAATCAATGAAAAGTAGCCACTTTCCACATGTTAGGAAAATAATTTAAAAACCTACTTTCCTAGACTGAAGAAGAGTATCTTTCCCCAAGTAGGGCACAGATAGGGAATAAAAATGTGAGCACAAAGGAATGAAATAATACGAGATGATCAAGACAGGAAGTGAAGAGTGCTTTCTGTGTCCCTCACAAGTTCTGCCTCATGTTTAGTTGTTTAGTAAGTTAAAATGCCAATAAGTAATTAGCCTTTTGAAGTGGATTCTTAGAAGACAACCTGATTACGCTAATTATACATTTATGATGGCTTTCAAAGCTGCTTGCCTACCTTGGTCTTTGGCCTGATAATTGTTGCAGGTCTCATCAGGAATTCCATGCCTGTTAGCATATTCCCACACAAAGAAATCATTTCCGCCTTCACAGGACCCAGCATTGCCACAATCAATCACATGTTGCACAGACAGGAGTGTAGATGGCCAGGCTCCCTTCCTCTTAATGTTGATTCGGTCTGTAATGAAAGGCCCAGCATTTTACCTAAGTTTCCTTGTGGTTTTTTGACCAGTATGAAGGCTTATCTTTGTAAATGGCAAAGTAACTTTATACATCTTTAAAAATCCAACCACATTATCAGGGAATCAAGCTTCTTCCTCAAAGTTATTTCCAAATATACTAAATGTTCATACCAAATTTTATATTTGTTAAAACAAAAAAATTTACTTAGGTCATAGAAGCTAACTTTTACATAGAAAGTTGATCTTCAACAATCCTGTGAGGTAAAGTCAGGCAAGTTTTAAAGTTCGAATAAGGATGTAGTTCACTTTGCAAACCTAAAACACCATGAGTGCCAGTGATTTATTATTGTTGTTAATAACAAATGGGAGGGGGAAATGGCATGTACACATTATAAGTTTAATTTTCATTTTAAGTTTATATAAGGAATAATAGGAAACTAGATGATACAGTGGGCAGAATGTTAGGAATTAGGGAAGACCTCAGTTTAAATCCAGCCTCAGACATGTATTAGCTGGGTGACCCTGGACAAGTCATCGGATAATCAACCCCTACTTCCCAGGGTGGTTCTGAGGATCAAATGAGGTAATAATTGTAAACTGTTTGAACAGTACCTGGTACTGTACCACTAATGATTCCCAAAGAAATTATAGAAAGGAAAAATGTTTGGACAGCTATTTTTGTAGAAAATGAATGGCTGCCCATCAATTAAGGAATGATTGAATAAGTTAATGACATATAAAAACTAATGGTATATTATTCTATTAAAAAATGAATAAGGTGATTTTAGAAAAGTCTGAAAAGATTTACACAAACTGCCGAGCAAAACCAGGAATACATTGTACAGAGTGACAACATTGGTGCTATGTTCAATCATGAAAGATTTGGTTCTTCTCAGCAGTTCAATGATTCAAGGCAATCTCAGTAAACTTTGGGATCTGCATCCAAAGAGAAAACTATGAAGATTGAATGTAAATCAACATAAGCTATATTCGCTTTTTTTTCCCCTTGTTTTTTTCTCCCCTCTCATGTATTTTCCCTTTTGTTCTGATTTTTCTCTCCCAACATGATTCATAAATGTGTATTTTAAAAATTAATGTACATCACGGCAACAACAGTACTATATGAGGATCAGTTCTAAGGGACATGACTCTCTTCAACAATGAAATGCTTCAAACCAATTCCAATTGTTCAGTGAAGAAGGCCATATATACCCAGAGAGAGGAATGTGAAATGTGGACCACAACATAACATTTTCATGTACTCTATTGATGTTTGCTTGCATTGTATTTCCTTTATTGGATTATTCTTTCTTATAGATACGATTTCTCCTGAACAAAAAAATGATGTGTGGCAATAACTATGCATATATTCGATTTAAGTATTCTAACATAATTATCATGTAGTGGATATCCTGCTATCTAGGGGAGGGGTGGGGAGTAGGGGGGAAAAATTTGTAACAGAAAGCTTTGTAAGGGTTAATGTTTAGGAATTACCCATACATATGTTTTGCAAATAAAAAATATTAATAAAAAAAATTAATGTATATATACAACCAGAAAAAAAATACAATATTAAAAAAAAAAGTAGAGAGGATAAGCTATTAAATTAGAAGCAATAAGTACAGTGAAAGAAAGCTGGATTTAAAGTCGAGAAGGTGTAAACCCTAGATCTGTTACTTAACTATTTACTTATGTGACTTTGGGAAAGTCATTTAATTACTCTGTTTTAAAAACCAAATATTCTTTTATAGATGCAAAAACAAGATATTCAATAAACTTTTGGTTATTAATTTCAGGTAGCCTAAAATTGAGTCACTATTGTCAAAGGTATTCACTATTGTTATGAAGGATTACCAATAAAGAAACAACCTAGATGGAAAAAAAAATAACTATGGAAACTGAAATTAACATAGGCTATGCTTCATTTTCTTGATTTTTCTCTTTTGTTCTGATTTTTTTCTCCTAATATGAATTCATAAGGAAATATGTTTAAAAAATGAATAACCAAAAAATGTTTTACATGTAATTAGGAAAATTAGAAATTTAAAAATTTTTTTTAAACCAAGTGCTAACTATTATGATGCATCAAACTCTCACTTATAACTAAGTGCCAATTTCTGAGGTGTAAATGCATACCTTGAAAATTTAACAATTCACTCAAGCAATTTAGAGCTAGTTAGAGGACAACCCTGTATAGGATATTCTTAATATTCCTATATGATAGATGAGCAAATTGAAACTTTCAGAGGTTTACTTGCCAACAATTACACAGCCAGTAAGTGTCAGAATACAAACTTAAGTCAGTCACTATTCACTATGCCACAGTTTTTCCAAAAACTTTCCAAAAAAAAAAGGTTTTTCCGAAAACCTTTTACCAGGCAAATTTAGTTTTTTGCATTGACATTCAATGATAGCTTTTAATATTTTCTTCAATTGTCTTTCCCCCAAATAGAAAAAATAGGAAGCCCAAACTAGAAACAATATGGACCATCTTCACTAGCGAATAGATTTCTAGTATTAGAATGACTCCTTTCGGCCTATACCCAGGGATTTAATCAAGACACAAATGGACCTCTTTAGAGGAGGTGATTTCATCTCTTTGGTCATCTGGAATGAGGACCCCATTACAGCAAGAATCCAACATATAATGTAACCATGTATTGGTACTTGGTCCCTCTTTCCCACCTCTAATAGAAGCTAGCTAGAGCTAGCATGAACCTCAAAGACCACATCACTTGTCACTGAGAACTAACCATTCAATTGTTATATAAGGAAATGGACTGCTGACTGATTTTTAAAGTCAAAATTTGGCCATCTATGCTACTTTGAGGGGGAACCATTATTTTAAAAAAATTAAGGATCATTTCTATTTGGTTTCAAAATGCAAATGTCACTCTTGACTTACCCATTAATGGTGGGGGAAAAGTGACTCTCAAACTAAGAACTAAGATTAAATCTGATATGTAAAACTACAACAAGGTAGACAATGAATCTGAACATTGTGAAATTATTTTAACCAAGTTTAGCCCCAGAGAAGAGTTGGAGGGAAAAGATGCATCTTTCTTAGAGATAGAGGTAATTTATAAGAATGAAATGAATATTGCATACACTGTCAGAAAAACCTTGATTTTTTTTATAAACTATTTCCCTCATATTTTTAAATCTTTGTGGGAAGAAATGATCACCTCAATAGCAAAAGTAATTTATTTGTAAATTATTAGGAATGATTGAATCTGTGCCTTTCTCAATGCAGATTGGCACCTGCTTGTAGCAATATATAGTGTTGAGTTGCTTAGAGTATACACAGCATATGTTGGAGACATGACTTGACCTCTAGTCTTCCTAGTTTAGAATTCAGCTTTCTAATATTTATATTACATTATCTCCATCTATTGAGCAGTCTTGTTTTCTAGGGGGCATCAGCCTGGCAAGTGAGATTCCTGCTGACTTTTTCCCTTCCAAAATCACAAACTCTGGAACCTTCCTCCCCCCACTTTTCTCTAGAGAGGCAAACCCACCCAAAGAACTTCCATCCTGTTGCTCTGTATAACTAGAAAACAGGAAGGAGAAAGAAACCATGCTATAGTGAACTTTAATTCTTCCCACGTGAAACCAAAATATAAATTTCATGAGAAGAGATATTTGAGCATTGCTCAATGTACAAAGTCCCAGCCCTAAAGTGCCCTTTTGACCTTTTCACTTACTATCTACTTACCTTAAGTACTCCATTGCTATATTAAGTTATGAAACACCCAAAAAGTGCTAAGGGATAAAAGCAGGGAGGGAAACATGTTGAGGAATACTGTCAACTTATCAGTCCTCTGTATACAAAGCTTCCAAGTTCTGTGACCAAAGTATTTTCTAGCCTATCATGCCAATGACACCCCTTCTGGCCCAGCCTCTTCCTCCATCCCCAACAGGTCTTAGTAAGAGTCAAAAACTCTTAAGCCCAGAAATTGGCATTAATCCATAGTTTCAAGTATTAAGTAATGGTGAATAATTTACTTCTCAACAATGACTTCCTAAACTTCTGAAAAGAGCCACGGTTTTTTTTTGTTTGTTTGTTTGTTTTGTTTTGATTTGATTTTTTTGGTTGATGTTGTTCAGCATTCTTGCTGTTACTGTAAAATTGGTTTTTTCTTCCTATCAGAATCAGGAAGGGAAAACAGCAAGGAACACAGGAGGTCTGGTGGGGTCTGAGTCACCCAACAGGATAGTTTTGAAATTTTGGGAATTAGCAAAATCTCAGACACACATGGGCCAATTATCAAGAGGGAATTTTTTTTTGCCATTCTTTTGCATTAGCCGATTTTGTTTCTGCCTTGGGAAAGTTCTAGGATCAACTGCAGAGAACTTCCCACATAGACAAGGATAGAAGGGATGTCTTTCCCCCCAATTTGGCTCAAACCAGACACTTGCCCTGCCCGCTAACCCACCTGCCAGGGCGCTGGTGCTGCCGTGGGCCCAGCAGGAGCCGCAGTACTGGGGGATGTGCTGGTTCCGGGTGATGCTGGCATAGTTGACCCCATTCACGTTGCGCCAGTCCCAGGCTTTGGGCAGCTCAGAGGGAGACAAGTATTCGTGGGGCCTGGAGTAGGTCCTAACATGGAGGGAACTGGAGTCACAGCGGAAACCCGAGCCAGGAGGGAGGCGCTCTGATTTCCTTAATTCACACTCATTTCTTTCACTCCAGTACACAAACTCACAAATGCAAGCACGCGCCTACATATACACGTAAATGCACACGGACCCTTTCCCCACCCCCACTCAGGGGCAGCTTTGTGCTCAGTCCCAGACTCAGTGCCCACAAGAGAGCCTGATAAGGGAAGGCGGGGTTCACTTCACCAGCCTCGCTAGGACCCAGCCATTCCCTCCTTTGCAAGGGTGGGGAGAGGGGGAAGGGAAGAGGGGTCACCCAAAAACTTCCCGGGAAACTCGGGACCCCTGTTCTAGGTTGGGACTCTGATCCTGCTCTCTACCCTCTGTCCCGCACAGGGCTGGAGCAAAGAGAACGGGCGCCCCAAGACTCGCGCTCCCGGACTGGGAACCGGGGGAGGGGGGGGAAAAGGGGAAAGGAAGAAGGGGAGGAGAGGAGAAAGCTCCTTTACCCACCTGCGCTCCTGGGGCAGGTCCCCTAGCAGTGGCCGGTAGCAACTCTGGCCCTCCCGATAGTAGATGCCCGCGGAGCCCAGACTCCAGCTGTTCCAAAGTACCAGCAGAAGCAGCGGCAACTGCGGCAGTATCAGCCCCTGCGTCGCAGCCATCCCGCGGTTCCTCTGGGCTCCCGGTCCTCCCTCGTGGTGCCCTGCTCCTCTAAATCTTCCTTTCCCCGCTCGGAGTGATGGAGTTCGGCGGCGCCCTTGAGGCCTCCTTATAGCTGCGTCTGCTCGGACCCACCCCCGGGGCGGGCCTCTCCTTTTACCCCCTCCTCCTTTGTCTCAGACTCTCCAGTGCCCGGGATCTCCTATCCCCGCCCCGCCCACACGTCTTTGAAGCTGAGGACAGGGAGGCCGCACCCGTCCCCCTCACACCAGCCACAGACTGAGCCGGGGGTTCTGGGACCTGCTGCAGCCGCAACAAGACCGCGCAGGTTTCATTCCCTCCCCTTTCCCCCAGCTCTCAGTCTGTGCTGTCCCAACACTCCAAGTGAGTTCCGGGAAGTAGACCCAGACTGTTAGAATATATCCCCTTCCTTTTGAACTTTATCCAGATCTTAAACTTGATCTTGATTTTGAACTTGTCTTGGAAGTAAATTTACCCAGGAATGACTTTTCACAAAGTCCTTTATGCTGAAAGCAGCCTGCTCTAATCGTAAAACGCTTTTGACTAAGTAAAGCTCAAGAACTAAAAAGATGCCCACATCCCACCTCTAATCTCTGAGGTCCCCACCACCTCTAAGAGGAGCTTTCTAAAAGGGATACACTTCTCGACTCTCGGAGAATACAATAAATTTGTATTTTTGTCGTAAGGGAGTTTCTCTTCCGGATTCCTTTAAGAGTCTGACTTTGTCCTTTCTCTTTCCTAGAAATCTCAACAAGACACTTGACTTTCATATCACTTCTAAGCAAGATCCTCATTCTTTTCTTTCCAATATCAATCTCTCTTCTCATCTCTAAAGTTACAACTCCAACTGCCTTCAAAGCTCACCACTTGAAACTGCAGAGAATTAACCAGGTGGGGAAATTTTCTGTTCAGAAAAGAAATAGGACAATGGGGAAGTAGAGTCAAGAGGAGCTTATTGTAGGCCATGCCAGTGTGATTCCTAAAACTCTTCCCAGATACAAACATCCTTATCTTCAGCAGTTCCCAGACTGCAGCAGATGCCATTTTCTATTGGGTTCATGACAACAACTCAAACAACCATCCCTTTAATCAAAACTTAAAACAATAATAAATTATTATCCCAAGAATTTTTACCTCAAATAACAAAATTTCACTAATTTAGGACTTGAATATCTTTGTGTTTCCTTAACCATTGACATTTCATTTATTCTTTCCTGAATTAAACTCACCACATTCTGGGATATATTTGATATTGACTCAATAATATGCTGAAGCTATATCTCTAAACCATCCTATATACTTCCCTGATTTTTATAAGTGATGACCAAAATTTCATGTTAGGCTTCAGGTAATCTCCCATGATTTCCCTCCTTGGATGAAACCATATCATGTGACCAAGGGACAAAAAAAAGACAACAGAGCAGATAGGTTTGCTGGGTCTACTTGTTTACTTACTCTTAAGACTTACTTTGTTCTCAGGACTTTCTTTGATTCCTTTGTAAAATGGTGCTAAGTCTGAGAAACACTATCCTAGAAGTTGTTTCTCTCCAAGGATAAGTTATTATGATATACAGAAAATGAAAGAGTTCATTGGATTACAGATGAAGAGGTCTCAGAAGTCAACAAGTCCAACCTTCTCATTTTACATATGAGGAAACTGACACCCAAAGAGGGGGAGCCACCTGTCCAAGGAAGGACCTGTAAATAAGAAAACCTGGATTTGAACTCAAGCATTCTGAAATAATGCCCTAAAGAAAAATAATTTGTCTTACATGTGAATTTTTCAAAAAGAAAGAAAAAAAGGGGGAAAGGGGGAAGCAACCCTCCTTAAACTGAAGTAGGAATGTCAGGGTCTGAGATTTTGGGACCCCAGTAAAAGAAGTTTGTCCTTGAATTGAGGATCAAAGGGTGTGGTCTGTGATTCCCTTGAGAAACGTGAGACCCCGAAACTAGCCAAAGATTGCTGGTAATGTTTTCATTATAATGATAATGGCTGTTTAAAGTGGTCTTAGAAAACAGCTTGCTTTGAGGAAGTGCTCTGTTATTGAAAGAAGAATTAGACCCTCGGAAATTGAATACCTCCTTTCAATACAAACTTAATTACTGATGATTGGGTGTGGGAATATGGACAAATGGCGTGATCACAGAGTGGGAAAGGAAGGTAGGCAAGGAGGAGATCCTGAATAAAGAACTGCCATAATCTATCCTCTGGCTCCTCATGACACTCCTTTAAATAGACACGCTGTGTGTGGCCGGAATGCACTAGGAAGCTCTTAACAAAGAGGTGAGACTCTTAACATAGAGATAAAACCCGCTGCCCTTAGGTACGATACCTAACATAGGGAACCAAAAACAGAAGTTAAAATGAGAGTAATTGATTTCATTGCTCCTCTCTTGAGCAATAATCTCCATCTTGCCTGTTCTCAAGTTCACTCATGGTGAATATCAATAATACTTTTAGCTGGACATATTCAAGACTTATCTTATTTTCTTCCCCTTCTCATATGGGAGAAAAAAATTCCAGGCTCAAAAATTTTAGCTATCTTCAATAATAAAGTGTATTTTGTAAATATAGACAATATTTTAAACTACCCAGAGTAAACTTTTGTAACAAAGGCATGGGGGGATAAGACTATGTTACATTAAGTTTTTTCTGTTGTATTTGGAGAGATAGGATTTGACTCAGATATGTACTAATGTATATTAATTATATTCAATTCAACAAATATTTTGTCAAGTGCCTACTAGATGCATGTCACTGATATGAATCTTTTAATGGACCAATGAAAGATAATTTACTATGGAATTTTACTACATTCATTTTCAGATTACATTTTTAAGGTAACTTTTTTGTAGATAAGACGGAGGGGCAACAGAGCCAATCCAATAAACATTTATGAAGTGCCTATCATGGGTAGCACAGAACATGTATTTATTGATTGATTTTTATTTCTTTTTTTTTTTCCTTTTTGCTGAGGCAATTGGGGTTAAGTGACTTGCCAGGGTCACACATCTAGGTAGTGTTAAGTGACTGACGTCACATTTGAACTCAGGTCTTCCAAACTTCAGAGCTGATGCTCTATCCACTGCACCACGTAGCTGCCCTTAGCACAGAACTGTATCACACAGCACTGTACTATGCACAAGTGGCACACTTAATAAAAAGGAAAGCAGTCCCTAACTTTAAAGAGCTTACAATCTAAAGGATGGGAACATACATAAAGGGAGGCAAGAAGAAAGGGAATAAAGGGGGGAGAGGGGAGGAGAAGGATAAGAAGACTTCCAGATTTAGAGTGAAGACCTGGACTCTGTCATTTAATGTTCAGAATTAATCTTCATTGAAGGAGTATGTTGACAAATATTGAAAAGAACAATAATTTCATGTTTTAATCTAGAATTGGCTGTTAGCAATGCAACCTATGCTTGAAAAAGGAATCTCATCTTCAACATGACTACCAAGTGATTGATTATCTAGCCTTTACTTGAAGCCCTCTTGTGACAGAGATCTCACTACCTATTCCCAGGATAGTCATTTTCCATTCTTGTGAAATGGGAATCTGACCCATGCCGGAATGTAACAACATATTTGTTTGATACAACTTTCCTGACAGAGAAGCTGAAGAGCCTGCTTCCTGGAAAGACTATGGAACATGTGTAAGTACTGTAACTAGTTTCAATGTGCTAAACACTTGGTTAAGAGAAATGTTTTAGATTATTTGTATAGCCAGATCTAGGAGTATCTTCCAGAAGGCCTGAGTCAGCTTAGCCTACTCTCTTTGCCTTGGCACTTCTGGGAATCTGCTTGTTCATTCCTCACAGCAAAGTTGGAAGAGAAGAGAAGCCTTGAGTCTCTCCCCTCTGGGGTTTTATGAATGTTCTGTCTCTTTGATCTCTGATTTTGTCTTTTTCCATTTTAAGTAAAAGGAATGAAATCTTAGGTCTTGTGAATGGCTGGACAAGTTGTGGTATATGATTTTGATGGAATACCGTATTATAAGAAATTATCAGCTCAATGATTTTAGAAAAACATGGAAAAATAGTGAAATGAGCAGAATGAAGAGAAAACTGCATATAACAGCAATAGTGTTTTAAGAACCACTTGGAGTAAAAAAAGGTATTTTGACTCATATATACCCAAATTAACTACAAAGAACATATGAAGAAAGATGTTCTCTGCATTCAGATAAAGAACTGATAAATAGAAGTATGTATAGAATAATTTTACATATGTATAGTTATTAGTCTAATAGTAACCATCTCTGGGGTGGGAGGGAGATAGGGAAGAAGAAAAAAAATTTGTGCAATAATTTTTTGGTTGTGCACAGTAGATTTGTAGTTTTATGTGCAATCCTCTCTTTTATTGTACTATGCTGTGAAAAATGCTTGTTTTATTTTATAAATTAAAAAAAAAAGTTTAGGAGAATGTCCCAGCATCCTGACATTCTAGAATCTGGATTTTGTAACTAGTAAAGCATTGGTATCCCAAAGAGGTTCATGAATAACCTTGGGGATCTTGGTCCTGGATGAGCATGCTAATTTCTCCAGCAGTCACATCAAATCTAAACATGAACTTTAATGGGACTGGCTATGTAGAACCTGAGCTAATTTTTTCTTCCCACAAAGCCACAAAGCAAAAGTCTAGGGAGAAATAGACTCAAGCTTAAAGAGCACAAGGGACAAGGATGCAACTTGCAGGTCCTGCAAAAAAATGTGTAGCTTTTTTCTGAGCTTTTTGGAGAGCCTGGAATGGGTTTTCTTCATCTCATTCAGTCTTGTCTTAGGTCCCAGTGCAGACATTGCTATTGGTTAGTTATTCTGGAGATATTACTAGCATGCTCATAGGAGTATGGGAAGATCAAAATCTTCCAGACCTCCAAAGTTCTCCAGGTTTATTTAGGATTATGGGGAAGTGAAATGGCCAAGGCACTCCCACTTTCCCTCATCCAAATAGGGATCCATCTGGAAGCTAGGTAGAAAAGTGTATAAAGCTCTGGATCTAAAGTCAGAAGGATTCAAATCTGACTTTAGACACTTATTCACTGTGTGACCTTAAACAAATCACTTCTGTTTGCCTTAGTTTCCTCAGTTGTAAAATGGGAATAATAATAGTACTAAACACCCAGAACTGTTTTAAGGATCAAATGAGATAATAATTGTAAAGGACTTACACAGTACCTGGCATGTAATAGACACTTCATAGATGCTATGTATTATTATCTACACTGCTAGGCACTTGAATCTCTGATTCTAACTGGCTTAAAGACCAAGTCTCTCAATCAAAATAGACTTGCCACTAGGGAGCTATCCAGGTGTTGTTCAAAATCAGCACACAATTGAGATGTTTTTACCTTTTAAATAAATCATAGTATAATATCTTATGAGTTACTTTAGATAGAATGGGTTGATTTGATTGATTTGTCCAATGAGCCCCAATCCCACTCCTACCACCTATGCCTAACATACAGTACTTCCAGTACTAAGAACTTAATTCTTAGTTAGTAAAGAAAAACAACTTTGAAAGACTTAGAAGTTCTGATGAATGCAATGACCATCCAGTTATTTGAGAAATCCTACAGAAGCAGTTTCAAGGCAGCCCAAACTAGGCCAACTATTTCCTTAGCTCAGAAGTTGCCTTGCCACTCAAGGAACTTATTACATGCAGGGGAAAAAAAAAAAAAAAAGTTCTGGGAATGCTTTATAAATTTAAGTACCTCTTTTGTTTAATCTTCTCTAGTAATCAGCTAGGTTCAGTGTCAAAGTGAGTTAATCATTAGGAAATGAGATAACATTTGAGTATAGTAAATGAAGAACCTGGGGAAGAGAGGCTAGAACAAGGTAATCTTGGAGTTTGTCATAATTAAGCTTTGGTACTGTCTGCACAATCAGTTCCTTCAACTGATTTCTCTATAACTAGATACAAGCTCTCTCTATCTCTTTTCTTTCTTTCTCCCTCAAACAGAGATACTTGACCCTGCTTTTCTGACTTAATGACTTCAATAATTTAGGTAAAAATAGGGGCTCCTTCCCAGATTCCCTCCATTGTGTTTGTCCACCCCCTCCTCCACTATACCCCAGCTCTTGCTTCTGAAAAATCTAAATAAAAATCTAATAATAAGCTTTGCTATCAATGTAGAGCAGTACCAAGCTTCACTGATACAGACATAGCAAGAGCCAATGGGGAGGAAGGGGAACTTAAGAGTATGTGTGAAGACACCTTAGGGAGTTGGGTTGGTTTCACTAAGCTGCTTTTCTCTCTGCTCCTTTTTAAAAACAAAAACAAAAACAAAGGATGGTTCACTGGGGGTAGAAAGGAAACAAGAAAAGAGGATAATGGGAAAGATATATTCAGACTGCCCATATTTAACCTTTATCAAATTACTTGTTATCTTGGATATGGGGATGGTAAGGGAAGGAAAAAAAAAGTTTGGAACACTGTCTCACAAAAATAAATCTTGAAAACTATCTTTACATGTATTTGGAAAAATAAAATACTACTGAAAATCAAAAAAAAAAAAAGAAAGACATTCAAAAGTAAAAATAATGTAAAAACAATGTATCAACAGAAATTAAAATTTAAAAATAAATGTAGCACTTTTCAGGCCTTCAGGAAGTCAAAGACAGGATGCTATGGACATACATTAGGGGCTCCTGAAACGCATGAGCCTGGACCTGCTGAGTCCAGTGATGAGAATATATGAAAGTTAGGCTCCCTGTGATTAAAGTGGATTTGGGTTTAAATATTGCATTACCTTTTTGACTGAGGGAGGGTTTGGGGTTTTGTTTTGTTTTGTTTTTCATAAAGGAGGTTTTTCCTGGGGTCTACCAAGAAGATCGAGTGCACTGCTAGTGCATTCTATGGAGCAGTCTATTTTGCCAAAGAACAAAAAGTCACTCAATTCAGGTGACTGGGTTCTAAAGCTAACTTTCTTCTGGGTCACTTTTTAAATGAGGAATTTGGACTAGGTGTTCTCAAAGACCAACCCTGTCCAGTCTTATGATAACATAAATTTAAATAGGTGACCTAGCCTCTTTTCAGCAAAGACAGAGAGAGACAGAGACAGAGACAAAGAGAGACAGAAAGACAGAAACAGAGAAAGACAGGCAGAGAAGAAGGAAGAAAGAACCTTTTCAGCACAGAGTGCCAAAGGTTGATCTAAATCAGTGGCATTTCTGTGTGAGCCATTTAACCTACTCTTCTCTATCTGGCAGAAAATGGTAGAGGTTATTATGAATACAAAGTATTCAATTTAATAAATTCAATTTAATAAATGCTCATTAAGCAACTATTACACACAAGGTACTATTAGACCAAACACACACATACATATATATATAGTCCTCAGGAACCTCAAGGAGCTTATATTTTGCTAGAAGGGTTATAATAAATATCCAAATTATTGTTGTTTTGTTGTTGTTTGTCCTTTTTCTCAAAGAGAAGCATGATAACAGAGACGCTGATGCCATTACATGCAAGTGAATTGGATTTAAGTGAGGGAGATCGAGCTGTGAAAGGCCACCTGCCTCACTTTCCCCTCCAAAGTCATCTGGGTCCAATGATAAGATATAGATCAAGACATCTGGAGATGACCCCGGATGAAATGGGAGACCTTGGTCTTTTTAAGGTAAGGGCTTCATTAGGTCTGTTTGAATGAGGCTGCACTCATTCAGTAATTAAGGCTAGGTAGCAACTAAGGCAAAGAATCTCCTCTTTCACAAATAAAAATAATTTCAAGGAAAAGATGGTACTTCAGGTGACCCTTGAAGGAAGCCAAGGATTTGGTGAGTTCAGAGTGGGAGAGAGCATTCCAGACATAGGAGATGATTTGCAGAAATATATAGAGGCAGCAATAGATGGGGCAGCTAGACGCTAATATGAGTAGAGTGCTCAGCCAGGGGTCAGGAAGATTCATCTTTGTGAGTTCAAATCTGACCTTAGACACTGGCTGTGTGACCCTGAGCAAGTCATTTGGCCCTATTTGCCACAGTTTCCTCATCTGTAAAATGAGGCAGAGAAGGAAATGGCAAACTGCTCCAGTATCTTTGCCAACAAAATCCCAAATAGAATCACAAAGAGTCAGACATGACTGAAAAATGACTGAACAACAAATAATAACAACTTGGCCATAACTAGAATTTGTGAAGGGGTAGGTCAGTTGTTAATAAACATTTATTAAGTGCCTAAGGTGTATCTTCCAGGCACTGTGCTATGCTTTGAGAGTACAAAGAAAGGCAAGAGTCTTTGTCAGTTTAATGGGAAGACAGTGTATATACAAATATGTACAAACAAGACATACAAGATAAACTGGGGGCAAACTCAGAGGGAAGACACTAGTTTAAATAGGTCTGGGAAAGGCTTCTTATGGAAAGTGGGCCCTAAACTGGGTGTATGGAATTATAAAGGTAGAAGGGAGTCAGATTAGAGAAAGCTTCAATGGCAGTGTGAAGCATTCTGGGACCACTAAGGAAACTGAACAAGAGAGCAGCATGGTTGTTCTCTGAACTGTGTGGGACAGTGAACCCAAATTAAAATCAGAGACTCATAATAAGAAAAGCAAAAGGGGTTTATTACGATCTCCAGAGAAAGGGCAAGTCCCAATAGACAAGGTGTCATCACTATAGGAGTATAAAGTGCAAATTTCAAACACAGGATTATATAGACCCTAACCAGAAACCTCTACCAGCTAATTCTAATTTACTAGAACCGGCTAGTTCTGATTTACCCAGAGACTAAATATGTACCCCAGAACACACTTTACCATATTAGATACTTAAATGCTCATGAAAGGGGGATGAAGTGAGAAGAAAGGAGGGAAATATTTATCTAAGATAATTAAAGACCTGCAACTTTTTAGCTATAACTCAACTTGTTATTACAAAGTCTCAAGTCACAATTAGGGCATAGAGGTTTTCTTCATTCAGTTTATCCAGATTGAAAAGGATAGGCTGTAGAAAAGAAAGCAGGGAAGATCCATTTGAAGGCTCTGTCACCCATGCCCCAATTGACAAAAATGATTAAAGGATATGAATAGACAGTTTTCAGAGGAAGAAATCCAAACTATTAGTAGTCATGTGAAGAAAATACTGTAAATCATTAGAGAAATGAAAATCAGAACAATTCTGAGGCACCATTTCCACCCATCAGACTGACAAAATTGGTCAAAACCAGGAAAATGATAAGTGCTAGAGAATCTGTGGGGGAAAAAATAAGGAATAAGCAAGTACATTAGGGAGGAGAGAGAGAAGCAGAAAAAATCAGAGAGAGGGAGAAAAGAAGAGAAAGAGATAGAAAGGGAGAAAGAGAGGGAGAGACAGAGAGAAAAAGAGAGACAGACAAAGAGAGAGGGAAACAGACAGTGAAAACAAGAGAGTAAGAGGAGGGGGAGGGGGAAGAGAAAATGGCCAATTCAAGAATTTGTTTTGTTTGATTATACACATTTGTCAAATTTTATTTTTCTTGCTTTCTCATTGTGGGGGATAAGGGTTGATGGGGAGAAGGAGGTGGAAAGGAGTAAATGGGAACCTGAATATAAAAAAATTTAATTTTTTAAAAAAATGTAAGTATTGGGGGAAAATAGAAACCAAAATTATTTTGTGATAACGTGATGTGACTCAAAATAGAAATCCCCTACCCACTTGATAGCCTAACATTAAAAAGTTCCTAAGCCCTGTGCACATACCTAGAAAAACAGATGGTTTCATCCATTATTACAACAACTACTTGTGTCCTTGGATAAAAGACCTTATAACTTTGTCTTTTAAACATTTGGCTTCTGCCCCTTGTCTCCTGTTTTTGGACAGAGAATGTTTTCTTATTCTGATAATAAATCCTGCCATTTGCATTCCAAATATTCCCCATTTCTCTCGAAGTTGATTCCTCTTTCTCTTTCTCCCTCTTTTATGAAATGCTTTATTTTTTTCATCCTAAATTGCCACAAAATAGTGCTGATTGGTGATGTACTTTCAGAAGGCACAAAAGAGTGTGAAAATCAAATGTATATACCCCAAATTGAAATTTGTTGCTAGAAAAAGCAGATTTCTTAGCATGGCAATAACTCTCTTTATTTCCAATATGGTCTATCCTTCAACCAGTCATCAGACCTTTGCTGATTGATATACTTCTCCCAAGAGGGTGAGAGTATTCAAGAGAACTTCTCAACAGAGACCACATCAAAGATTCAGAGAAGAGGTGAAGGGCTTAAAGAATTTGAGAGCTGTTGTGGAATCAATGGATTTGGGATGGGAGGGGGAGTCAAGAATTGATTGAAAGCTTCAAACTTGGATGGCTGGAAGGAAAATTATGCCCTTCATAAAAATAGGTAAATTTAGAGGGAAGATCTTTTGTCCCCCTTAGGAGGTAGTGAGGGAAATAATGAATTTTGTCTAGAGCTAGTGGAACATTCACCTGGAAGCAGTGGGTGATAACAGTCTAGAATTAAGGAAAGAGATTAGGGTTGAATGCTCAGATTTGGTTATTTGGGGCATTTCCTATGTCATCAAGAGAGTGAGAGAAAAGGCTCCAGATAGATGCATCAAAGGAAATTAAAGAGGTCAGACAGGTAGGAGAACAAAAAGAGAAGCATAACTGAAGACTAGGAAGAAGGGAGAATCCAAAAAGAGAGGCATAAAAAATTGCAAATAGGACAAGGGGGATGAGAACTGAGAGAAGGCCATAGGAATTAGCAGATAAGAGATCTTATTTGCTGGTAGCCTTGGTAAGATCAATTCCAATAGAGGGATGGAGTCAGAAGTCAGATGGTTAATAGGTTATGAAGTGAGTGGTTTATGAAGTGAAGAGGAATTGGTGGTCAAAAGTGTAGGTGACTTTATTTTTTTTTTTTTAAGTTTATAAAAGAGAAGTATGGGATGGTATTTTGGGTAAAGCACAGAGTCAAGTAAAGATTTTTCTTTTTAAAGGTGGGGGAGATCTGGGCAAACGTGGAGGCAACAAGGAAAGAGTGAAGGGCAACAATGGATAAAGAAGTATTGGGGAGGAAAATAAGATGGGAAGAAGATGAATCAAAGACAAGCTTCCTGAGAAGAAGAAAGAGGCTGAATCAAGGCTAACCTTGACCAGAAGAAGAGCTCTCTCTTCTTCGGAGAATGCAATGAAGAAAGAGGAGAAAAAAACAAAATAAAACTTGTTGAGATATAGAAAGGAGAAGAGGGAACTCAGGCAGATTGCCTCAGTGGTCTCAGTGAGGAAGTATTTAGTTGAGGAATGGGGAAGGAATAAAGGAAATTGTAATAATCAATCAGGAAAAAATAAAGGGATTGGTTGTAACAGAAAGGGTCTAGTTGTAATTATATAACAAAGCTCAGGATATCTTAACCTGTAGTCCATGGTTAGATTTCAGATCCATGAATTTGGATGGAAAAAAATTCACATCCCTCTCAGTTACCTTTAACTAAATATTAGTTTTTCTTTTAATTATATATATATGTATACATATATAATATATAATTCAAACTGCAGTAGTATTAGCAGTATTAGTGATTTTGTCACTAACAGAAATTACAGATATTTTTATATCAGAATTGATGCAGCTTTTTAAAATTACTTTGAAATTATTGTTTTTATTATATGCATTGCTAGATTTATTTCTGTCATATTTTAATAAGCATTTTTATAAATATTTATTTTCAGTACACATTGCTTTATGAATCATGTTGTGAGAGAAAAATCAGAACAAAAGGGAGAAATCCTGGGAGAGGGGAAAAAAAAAACAGAAAAAAGAAGTGAATATATCATGTGTTAATTTATATTAAATCTCCATAGTTCTTTTTCTAGATGTAGATGACATTTTCTGTCCAAAGTCTTTGGGTCACTGAACCACTGAGAAGAACCAAGTCTTTTATAGCTGATCATCAAACATTCTTGCTGTTATTGTTTACAATGTATTCCTGATTCTGTTTGTTTCATTCAGCATCAGTTAGTGTAAATCTTAATAAGCATTTTAATAACTATGTTTCAATATTATTGGATTTTTTTTTTGCAATCTTATGTTTTTCCTTTTATGTATGTAAAATACATTATTCTAAGGAGTCTATAAGTATGCTTCACTAGACTGCCTGAGGGTCCCATGACCCCAGAAAGGTTAAAGATCTCTTTGCTAGATAAAGCATATTATAGATTTCTAGCACTCCCAAAGAAGCAAATAATAAAAGGACAGAGGACCATAGAAACTAGAACTGACAGAGACTTTATGGGCAATGTAATCCAACTGCCTCATCTTACAGATAAGAAAACAAAACCGAGAACTTCAGTTAAGACTTATCCAGAGGGGCAGCTAGGTGGCCAGTGGATAGAGCACCAGCCCTGAAGTCAGGAGGACCTGAGTTCAAATTTGACCTCAGACACTTAACACTTCCTGGCTGTGAGATCCTGGGCAAGTCACTTAACCCCAATTGCCTCAGGGAAAAAAAAAAGACTTTATCTAGAGTCTCACAGGCAGAGTCAGAATTTGAACCCACATCTCCTAACAAAGTCCGGCACACCCAGGATTGAGATTTATAAGGTATTGAAATGGACAGATCCAAACCTTCCACTCTTTAGGTCAAAGAGCCTAGGAATTCCTTAATGGTATTTGCTCAGTAAGGGTCCCAGGAATGTTTACCTCACAAGGAGCCTAGGAATTTCCTGATAGTATTTACTCAATCAGGGTCCAAGGATTGTTTACCTCACACAATGAGAGAAATGGGTTTAATCCACAGTATGTTTGCCCAAACTTAATAAGAGAAGTATTCTATTCCACAAAGGTAGTTTGCTCTGATCCAGGTGTATTGACCCAGATGATATATCAATATTTTACAATGTATACCTCAAATCCTGTTACTTCTTTATTATATTAGTAAGAAATCAATGTTTAACTGCAAATTTATGGGGGGGGAGAAGTGGTCAGTGCTCTTAAAAAACTTGTGGCTACCAGGCTCAGCACTGAATCCTTCTAGCTCGTCTGGGGGTTCAGTCGCCGGGCCCAGCAAATAAATGCTCTCTAAAATTTCAATTACTCGTGACTGTCCAGTGATTTTTCACCGTGGATATCTCAGTATGAGCAGTGATAAAACAGAGAAACCAGGATAGTATACAGTTTAATTGATTAGGATTGGAAGGTAATTAAATACCTGCCTGTTTACCTATCTTCCTTATTCCACCCAGTCCCTCAGGGTTAGTGTGGTTAACATATTTTACAAGCAAAGCTTATACCCAGAGGAGAGCCATAGGAATAATAAACGTTCACAACCCTTACTTATTTCCTTTATTTCAATATTTCAAAGATCTTTAATTTTGTTATGGTGGGTACTCACCCAGCTAAGAGTAGCTCAGGTTAAAAAAAAAAAATTCATCATCTTGTAGCCTGAGGCTAATTGTGAGACAAAAGACAGTTTATGACATGCCAAGGTCTGTACTCTGGTGTATTCAGCCAGCACAGTCTCCTAGCAGAACCCAGGGTGATCTTCTTAACCAGATGAGGTAAGTAAAACTTAAGGAAAAATTCCCTTAATTTGATGTTGAGAGTTAAGGGAATTGATGGCATTCAAAGAACTGGCTCCTAAATTTGCCCTGGAGTTATGGAAGGTTAAAAGTGGAAAAGATCTTAGAAATTAGCTACTGATTATGCATCAAAGGAGCAGTTTAGGAAAATCTTAACCACTCCCTGGAAGCTAAAGAAGAGTTCACTTCTGTTTTGGGTGAAGGTTGCCTTATCTGGAAAATTCTAGGCCTTGGAGTCCCTGATTCTATAAACTTAACCAAAGAGAGGACACTTGGGAATGGCTAATTTTGAAGAAGGTCTAAGGCCTCCCAAACTGAGCCAAGGCTACAAAATGATTAGAATCAGATCTATTTACATTAAAGGAAGCATCAAATTACCCAGACTTCAAGGTCTGAGGAACACTAACAAAAAAACAGGGCTTGAGAAGGAGGAAGAGATCCCAGAATGACTCATAGTAGTGTGCTTGTGACCCATCAAGGGTAACAAAGCAAAATGCTTTATTTACGGTTTTGGCTCCAATCTCCAAAGGGAAGTGTAATCTGCATCTAGAGCTGTTTCTTCTGAAAAGCAAATGATATCATGTTTTGCCTTTATGAAGCCTGCATAAACTTGTCAATCTAGAATCATTATGACATTGAGTTGGTTTCATTTACCTCTGTGTTAGTCAATTGGGAAGACAGGCCATTTAAACTGCTATTGGTTAACATTTATATAGCTTAAGGTTTGTAAGAGGCCATCTCAACAAATCCTTACAACAACCCAATAAAGAAAGGGTTATTTTCTTTTACATATATGTGTGTGTGTCTACATCTACATAAAATAGCTTTTTATTTTTTCAAAATACATGCTAAGACAGTAGGAAAGAGTTATTCTTATCTTCATTTGATAAATGAGGAAACTGAAATCAGGAAAGAATAAATGAATGGTAGTTATTAAGTATATGGAGCAGAATAACAAGGAAATCAGTATCACTTGATCACAGAGAATATAGAGGGGAGTAAGATGTAAGACTCCTGGAAAGATAGGAAGAGACCTGATTGTGAAAGGCTTCAAAATTCAAACAGGATTTTGTGTTTCATCTTGAACATAATAAGGAGTTACTGATGTTTACTGAATTGAGGGATGGGGTGGAGTTTAAAATGGGAGTATTTTATATTTCCCAATTATTTGTAAAGAGTTTTCAACATTTATTTTTGTAAGATTTTCAATTCCAAACTTTTTTCTCTCTCCTTCCCTTACTTCCCCCTCCCCAAGACAGCAAGCAATTTGAGATAGGTTACATATGTACAATCATTTTAAACATAGCTCTATATTAGTCATGTTGTGAAAGAAAAATCAGAAGAAAAGGGGAAAAAAAACATGAGAAAGAAAAAGCAAACAAACAACAAAAAAAGGTGGAAATAATATGCTTCAATCCACATTCACTCTCCATAGTTCTCCCTCTGGATGCAGATGGAATTTTCTTGGATCACTGCATTGTTTGATCATCACATAATCTTGCTGTTGCTGTGTATAATGTTCTCCTGGTTCTGCACACTTCACTCAGCATCAGTTCATGTAAGATTAGGAATATCAGTTTGACAGCTGAGTGAAGAATGGACTGCAGTGGTTGGGAAGAGACCAACCAGAAGACTACTGTAATAGTGACCCTAGGCAAGTCATGTAACCCCATTTGCCTCAGTTTCGTTATCTGCAAAATGATCTGGAGAAAAAGTGGCAAACTACTCCAGTATCTCTGCCAAGATAATCCGAAAGTGAGAAAGAAGACCGGAGGCTCAAGATCCAGTTCTACCACTCATCACAAGCATGGCCATGGGCATAACACTTCAAATGGTTGCATCTGTTCCATTTATAAAATGAGAAGGTTGGATTTAATGACCTCTAAGGTCACTGCTAGATCTAATTTTATGAATCTTAAGTATGCATATTTGACAGTGTCTGAAAAGGAGTGGCTACTGTGTAAGAAAATGCAACTTTCTAATAATATCCAGAGGTCATTTATTATCCTATGTTCATTCCATGGAATAGAAAGATAGACAAAAAAATAAAAGATTTATTGAGTACATAGATAGGATGAAATTGATGACCAACCAAATGATGAGGCTGAGGTCTACCCATCAAATGTTGGGGTTCACATATGTGACAAATTCGTAATGTTCTTTCTCTTTGCCAAAAGGTATTTTTATTTATGAGAAAAGGTTATGGACAAAATGAAAAGGTAAATGAGACAACAGGAATGGTACATATGAAATGGATTTGGGAGAGCATATAGTTAGCTAGAAAAGTGGTTTTAACAATTAACAAGGGAAAAGACAAGTTCCCCAGCAGAACTCACAATCAACCAGAAAAAAAAAACAGAATATGCCATGAGGTGGGAATATGTCATTGACTGGCAGGCTAAATCCATAGACAGATTTAGCACCCTAAAAAAGTTATTAACTCTAAGAAGGAGAAAGACATTATGAGGCATGGTAGAGGGATGAGAGGAAAGATACCATGAAGTATGGGGGAAAAGGGAGGAGAAAGACACAACAAAGAATATTATGACAGTTAACCCAAAAGGGTGTTAATGAAGATGGTGTAGGCCATGGAGAGATTTTTAAGGGAAATTTAAAGTCAAAGTTTGGCTCCTAACTTGGCTTTCTGACTAGACACAATAAGGTGAGGTTACCCAAGACCTACACAAGGAGTAGGATTGTAAGGCTGAGCTGATTCCCATAAGTTTCCTTCCCTACTTGCCACAGATAATAGTCTTGTCAATACTTCAGGCTTTCTCTTCAAACCCCACCTAATAACCCAATACCTCATCAATTCTATGTGATAGGCCCTGTGCTAAGTGCTAGGGATACAAAAGCATGCCAACAAGATAGGACTTGCCCTCAAGGGGCTTACATTACTATTAGAGGATGATAACATCTAAAGGGGTTCTAGAAAGCAGAAGGTGGCAAAGAAAAGGAGATGGAATCTGAAGATAGTCCTCAGAGAGGGAGATGAAGTAATGGAAGTAACTCAAAATATTTTTTCCCAGGAAGAAAGACTCCAAAGCAATAAGGAAGCTTCATGTTGGAGGTTTCTCAGGGTAGCAATGTGGCCCTCAAGAAGAAGGATAGGTTCACACTTCTCAGAATGGCCAAGATGATAAGAAAAGATAATGATAAATGTTGGAGAGCATATGGAAAACTGGAATATTAATTCATTGTTGGTAGAGTTGGGAACTGATCCAGCCATTTTAGAAAGCAGTTGGGAACTATACCCAAAGGGCTATTAAACTATGCATGCCCTTTGATACAGCAGTATTACTATGGGTCTGTATTTCAAAGAGACTATAAAAGAGGGAAAAGGACCCACATGTGCAAAAATGTTCATAGTAACCCTTTTAGGAATTGGAAATTAAGTGGAAACCCATTATATGGGGAATGACTGAATAAATTATGGTATATGACAGTAATAGAATATTATTGTTCTATGAGAAATGATTTCAGAAAAGCCTGGAAGGACCTATATGAACTGATGCTGAGTAAAGTGAACAGAACCAAGAACATTGTACACAGTAACAACAAAATTACGTGATGATCAATTCTGATGGGGTTGGCTCTTCTCAACAGGTGGTGATTCAAGGCAATTCCAATAGAGTTGGAATGGAAACTGTTAGTTATGTCCAAAAAGAGAACTATGGATTCTGAATGTGAATCAAAATATTTTTACCTTTTTTTAAAAAAATATTCTTATAGTTTTTTTTCCCTTTTTGGTCTGATTGTTCTTGTACAATATGAAAAATTTGGAAATATGTTTAAAAGAGTTGAACATTTTTAATCTATATCAAATTACATGGGATCTTTGGGGGAGACAAAGGAAAGAAATGAAAGAGGGAGAAAAATTTGAACACAAAAGTCTCGCAAAAATGAATGTTGAAATCTAACTTTACATTTATTTGGAAAAAT
The DNA here is from genome assembly GCA_023553655.1 of Myrmecobius fasciatus. Taxonomy (NCBI): domain Eukaryota; kingdom Metazoa; phylum Chordata; class Mammalia; order Dasyuromorphia; family Myrmecobiidae; genus Myrmecobius; species Myrmecobius fasciatus. The sequence goes on along the minus strand of JAJPUD010000377.1, from coordinate 69,456 downwards.
AAAATGCAATTGAAAAAATTTTTTTAAAGAAGAGTGCAAAGAAAGATGGAATGCAGCTGTCAAAAAGTAGAAACAAAAACTTTATTTTGTCTGGATTCTTTCTTTGCAGGTTCTCTTATATCTTTCCATGATCCAAAGGGACAGTATTTGATCTGTATTTATGATAGAAATTGGAGAGGAGGGTAAATTAGGACAGAGTCCTCTTCACCCAATCAAGGTAGTATGTATTCATTCCCAGAAGGCAAATCCATTTCAAAAGCAGCCTGTGCAAAATATGATTAGGATGGTAAATCCCTTGCCAAAAGCAATACAATGCAATTCCCAAGCCAAACCTAAAAAGCTTTTGAATCATTCTCTCCATTAGTATTTTTTTGGGGGAGGGGGGTAATCAGACTCTTCACAAGATGACACCAATGCACTCAGCTTAGTTCCACATTCAGCACTGGCCTCTTAAGAAGCAACATTCCTATTTTAGCTTTGGAGCAGTTTTGTTCCTCTGAAGACTTACTTGATTGATAGAGAAGACTTTACATTTTTAAGAAAGTTGATCTCTACTGACTAGATAGTGATATCTATATTTCTAAACTATTGGGTTATAACCAATTTTCTCTTTGGAGTTGAGTCTAAGCTAAATTGAATGTTATTGGGCTCAAGTAAAAATATTGTAATGTTCTTCCTTCTGCCAAGATTTATGAAGAGCCTCCTATATGCATAAGGAATTAGGAAGATTCATCTTCATGAGTTCACCTCTGGCCTGAGACACTTCCTAACTGTGTGACCCTAGGCAAGTCATGTAACCCCATTTGCCTCAGTTTCGTTATCTGCAAAATGATCTGGAGAAAAAGTGGCAAACTACTCCAGTATCTCTGCCAAGATAATCCGAAATGTGTTGTCAAAGAAATCAACATGACTAAAAAAACTGTTGAACAACAAAGAGAAAATGTTTTTTATCTGCTCTAATAATCACAGAATATCAGCATCAGAAGAGACTTCAAAAGTCTTCTAGTTAAGTCACATCTGAACAGGAATCTCCTTGACTTCATATTCAACACCCATTTGAGATAACTTTAATTTTTAGGAAAGATTTCCATATGGTAAACCTAAATGTGATTCTCTAAAGTTTCCACTCATTGTAGCTAATTCTGAACTCTGATCTTAAGCAGAACAAGCCTAATCTCTCCTCTACATAATGAATCTCTGTTGTGACCAGCATAACACAAATGGGCAAATGGCTATTGAAAATGAGGAGATGGGGTTGCTGATAATTCAACAGAGCCATTAAGAGAAGTCATGCTGCTTATATATCTTAAAACCATATGTTATTATGAAAATCACTGTTCTGTGACCAACCCTGGTTTCTGTTTTCTATGATCTAATTCTCTGAAGTATGTCAATTATTTTCTGGTGATTCAATCTTATGTAAAGTTCACGATGTCCCCAGTAAATGTGCCAGGATCTTAGGTTTTCTCATGATTACAAGCTTTAAAGCATCCTTGCTTAATCTTAGAAGAAGGGGAACATGCTAGTTACTGAAGTCTCTAGCTTCCGGGAGTTCTCTACATCTCCCCCTTTTTTGTTTATTGAATTACTCTCAAGTCTTGAAGTCTGAGATCCTGCCTGCAGACATTCTCTGCAATTCTTCTAACTATGGTCAGAAAACAGCCTACAAGAGTAGGTTCACAGATACAGATACATATAAGTAAAATTACAGCAATTGCTATGAGTATAATTTCATGCTCAATAGCACTGAATGATCCTTTTGCTCTCTTACTCTAATGGTTGGTCAGGTTCTAGAGTTTCATGTGATTCTTTATCTAACATATCAGCAATATTTTGAAGCTCTTCAATATCCAATGTTACATTTGAATTTCCCCATAATCCATTAAGGTAATTTCTAATTTTATCCCATTCCTATTCTGACTCATTGTATTCCTTGTTAATCATACAGAAACTAGTGAATCTGTAATTTCACACCAATCTTGGTCTAATCCAATATTTCTACTACTTGTCCTATTTCAAGGAGATCCTCCTTTAATTGATTTATAGCTTCATAAAACTCCTTATTAATTTTATTCTGCATAGCAAATCCTTTAGAGACATTGAGTAAGTTTATGCAAATAATTAGCTTAAAACACTTGATTTTGAACAGTGATTACAGACATAGCAAGTGAGGTATTGGAAGCTAAAATAGAAATTAATGCCATTATACTAAAACCCACCACATTGGGAGCCATTTGTTGTGACCACAATGCAAATGGGCTAGTGGCAGTTGAAAATGAGGAAATGGGGTTGCTGATAATCCAACAGAGTCATTTATTAAGAGAAATCATGCTGCTTATATATCTTAAAACAATGTTATTATGAAAAGCATTGTTCTGTGATGAAACCTGATTTCTGTTTTCTATGATCTAATTTTCTGAAGCATAATATTTTCTGGAGACTCAATCTTTTTTTTTTTAATTTAATTAAAGCTTTTTATTTTCAAAACAGATGCAAGGATAATTTTTATCACTGATCCTTACAAAACCTTATGTTCCAATTCCCCCTTCCCTCCATCTCCTCTCCTAGATGGCAAGCAATCCAATATATGTTAAGCATGATAAAATTATATGTAAATCCAATATAGGCATACATATTTACATAATTATTCTGCTTCATGAGAAAAGTCAGATCAAAAAGGAAAAAAGAATGAAAAAGAAAATAAAATGCAAGCAAACATTAACAAAAGAAATGAAAATACTATGTTGTGATCCACACTCAGTTCCCACAGTCTTTTCTCTGGGTATAGATGGCTCTCATCATCACAAGATCATTGGAACATTGAATCATCTCATTGTTGAGAAGAGCCCCATCCATCAGAATTGATTATCATATAATCTTGCCGTTGCCATGTACAATGAAATCCTGGTTCTGCTCATTTCACTTAGCATCAGTTCATGTAATTCTCTCCAGGCCTCTCTAAAATCATCCTGCTGATCATTTCTTATAGAACAATAATATTCCATAACACTCATATGCCATAACTTATTCAGTCATTCTCCAACTGATAGGCATTCACTGAGTTTCCAGTTTCTTACTACAAAAAGGGTTTGCCACAAACATTTTTGCACATGTAGGTCCCTTTCCCTCCTCTAAGATCTCTTTGGGATATAAGCCCAGTGGAAACACTGCTGAATCAAAAGATATACATAGTTTGATGACTTTTGAGCATAGTTTGGAGACTCAATCTTGTGTAAAGTTCACTATGTCCCAATAAATGTGCCAGGACCTTATGTTTTCTCATTTCAAGCTCAAATATACCATTTATTAATCTTAGGAAGAGGGGAACATCCCAGTTACTGAAATCTCTAGCTTCTTGGAAGTTCTCTACAATCCTTCTAATATTTAAAAGCAACTATCATATTATCCTCAATACCATCTTCTCCAGGGTAAATATCCTTGATTCCTTTAGGAAATACCCTGAGCTCCTGTGTAGGAACTCAAAGCCCTTTATTATCCTGGTTTCTTTTTTTAGGAACTCTCTAGTTTGTGAATATATGGCCAAAAATTTAAAGGAAGTCATAAGGCTGTGGGTGCCAGTCTATCATCAAGTCATCAACTCTCAGTATATAACTGAGAGTATATAACTCAGTGTATAACATCAATGGATGAGAGGCCAACTCACACTTAGGTGCCATTAACACCTCCAGGGATGGAAGAAAGTCATTAGCAAAGTTAAAGTTTTCATATAATTTCAAGTTAACTGGTTGGTTGATAATTTAAGGGAGAGTACATCATTTTGAAAATCAGAAATTTACAAAAAGGACTTCCACAAACATTTTTGTACATATGGGTTGCTTTCCCTCTTTTATGATCTCTTTGGGATATAAGCTCAGTAGAAACACAGCTGGAGATGATCCTTAATCTTAAAGTAACTCAGCTATGGAGTTTCACTTTGTAAAGAGCTGAACAGGACACCAACCAGCCATTAATTTTACTTAATGAAACAGAAAGGCATGTTACCTGCTCACTTGGGATCTCATCAGCTCTCATGATTTAATTATCACCTCTATGCTGATGATCCTCAAATGAACTTCTGAACTCTCAGACTCTTTTCTAACCTCCAATCTGGCATCTCCTCCTGCCTTTCAAACATCTTGAACTGGATGTCCTAATGTTGGATTTCAGAAAGGAGACCCCAAAAGATTGGGGTCATAGGTCAATGTCTTTAGGTGTCTCAAAAGAATTTGCAGGCTTGAACCCATGTCCAAAGTTTATTGTAATTGTAATGCCAATTGAAGTGGACTAAGTTCCAAAAGGGATTAGCAAGGAACCAAGAGAAAGAAGACAAATTTATAGGAAAATGTTAGAAAAAACCCCCAAAAGCTAGAATTTCATGTTACTTATTTGCAAATTTTATGGCTTACAGGTAAATTTGAGGGGTGGTCTATTCATTATTGTCTCAGGAATTTGGTTATCAATGACCAACAGATTATCTATCTGACAGTAATGTATGTAGAATTATTCTTTTTTTTATTAAAAATTTTTATTTTCAAAATGTATATATGGATAATTTTTAGCATTCACCCTTACAAAATCTTGTGTTCTGAATTTTTTTCCTCCCTTCCCTCTACCCCCTCCTCTAGATGGCAAATAATCTAATATGTGTTAAATATGCGCATTTCCTCTATACATATTTCCACAAATAAGATGCTGCATAAGAAAAATCAGATCAAAAAGGAAAAAAAATGAGAAAAAACCCCCAAATGTTAGTAAACAACAACAAAAAGAGTGAAAATTCTAAATTGTTATTCACACTCAACTCCCACAATCCTCTCCCTGGGTGCTAATGGCTCTCTTCATCATAAGACCATTAAACTGGCCTCAATTATCTCATTGTTGGAAAAAGTTGATCACTGTATAATATTGCTCTTGCCATGTACAATGATCTCCTGATTCTGCTCACTTCACTTAGCATCAGTTCATGTAAGTCTCTCCAGGGCTCTCTAAAATCCTTCTGATCATTCCTTATAGAATAATAATATTCCATAACATTCATATTCCGTAACTTGTTCAGCCATTCTCCAACTGATGGGCATATACTCAGTTTCCAGTTTCTAGCCAGTACAAAAAGGACTTCCACAAACATTTTTGTACATGTGGGTTGCTTTCCCTCTTTTATGATCTCTTTGGGATGTAAACTCAGTAGAAACATAGCTGGAGATGATTCTTAATCTTAAAGTACCTCAGTTATGGAGTTTCACTTTGTAAAGAGCTGAACAGGCGAAAACAAGGTATGATCTTTAGCAAAAACTCTGAGCCTTTTCAGTCTTGCAAGGGAAGGCATTTATCCAATTAGTAAGGTCTTAACAAAAAATCAAAAGCAGTCTGAAGCCCCTGCAAGAGGTCTTATGTGTAAAATCTGCCAGTCCTCTCCAGGGTATCTACCCTTCCTCCATATGGGCTTCAGGATTGAGGAGAAGGAGCTTTAAAAACCTTTTCAGGATTTAGTTGGGCACAAACTGGGCAGGCCTGATAGACCTGTTAAATTGTTTCTCTTAGCTTGTGACCAGTGAAAATAGGTTTCACAAAGGATTGGAGAGCATTTTCTTCCCAAATGAGTAGCTTGGTGTAGGCCAAAGAGTTTTCACTGACTGGCCTCTGGGATTAGAAATTGGCCTGAAGGTGTTTGAAACCACCCAGAAGCAAAAAGGTGTACCCCCTTTCTTTAGCAAGGGCTTGTTCCTGGGAGCTATGAGGGAGTGTAGGAGTTGGGGAGCTGGGGAATTAAAGGTGCCATGGTCAGAGGCAAACAGGAACAGCATGGGTAGCTGACTCAGCAAGCCTGTTTCCCTGACCTGAAGTGAATCCCCCTTCTGGTGTCCTTTACAAAACATAACAGAAAACTCTCTAAGTTCAGGGACAATTTGCAGTAATTGTTCCCCTGCATACTTAAGGGGGGAATGTTTGGCTGTCAAAACAAATAAATAAATCTCATTTCTTTCCATATAGCCCCCATGACCATGCAAAACATGAAAGGCATATAGATATTCACTTTCAATCCTTTCCCCAATCCTAAAGCTCTTTTGAGGGCAAAAGTGCTCTGAATCTGGTAGAGAGTTAGAATCTCCAATGATAGGCCTAGGGGTGAACTTGGAGGCTTCCTCAATTAGAAAGACTATGGCAGCTACTACTCTAAGGAGGGAGGGTCACCCCAAAGACACCAAGTTTATTTGAGAAGTAGTAAAAGGCTTTAGGTAAGGTTAAAGACAGGGAAGAGGTCAGTTTAGCTTTCAAGGTCTTAAAAAGCCTTAGCCTGATCAGGGCCTTGATAGAATCATAAAGGGGTTTGGCAATAACCAAAGTTAGGTATTCAGATTCTACAAAATCCAGCCATACCCAGGAAAGTAAGCAGCTGTTTCATACAGGAAGGTTCAGGGAGTGATAAGATTATTTTCTCTTCAGTGAGCAAAAGGGAGATAGGAATTAATCCATGCCCCAAATAATTAAAAGACTGATAGGCAAGTGGGCCTTCAAAGTATCTATCACCTTAAGATGACAGAAAGCCAAGGGTTTTTATGGCAGCAGCCAGAGAACCTCCAGGGCTGGGCTGCAGATCAAGATATTGTGCTCATGGCTTCTACTGACCACTTTCTCTGATTATAGAAATTTGCTATAAGAGGAAAAAAGTAGGGACATGATTATAATAGTGTTAAAACTAATCGTTCAGGGCCTGAGCCTGAGAGCACCTAAATGACAGGATAAAGCATCCTTACTTCTGTTTGACAACCAATCATGCATAACAATTCTACTTCATAGCTAGACTCAAAAATAATCAGATGGGAAATAAAGAAACAGAACTGGGACACTGAGTCAGAAAGATCCCACCTTAAGCAGGTGGGATCAATCTAAGATTGTCTTCTCAGCTCTTGCCCAGATAAGATACTCACAGTTCAAGAAAGCATCCCTCTGTGTAATTTATGGCATTTCTCTCAAAGGGTAGTTAATGATCCATCAGGCAATCATACCCAAATTCAAAACTCAAAAGAATATCAGTTATAGTCCCAAGAGATTTAATCTCTAATGGTAAATTCTACTAATCATGCTTATGGCTAGATATACTATTTTAAAAGTTTACCAGGACTTACACATATAGGAAATTTTGTTTAACATATTTCTCTTTTTCTTTTCTTGAGTTTAAACTCATCTTGTTGCAAAGGATCAATCATTAAACAAGTTTATAGATTCTTAGTAAACACATTCCTTGCTTAGGAACTATACGTCCTAAATAGGCTCATTTCTCAGGGCTGATGACCTTGCTTACTTTGATGGTTTCAAGAAAGCTGACAAGTTTATAAATCAAGGGGAGTTGAAAAAGACCTCAGAGAAGGGATTGAGCTTGCTGTTGCCTATCCCAACTATTCTTAGTGTTTACATGGGCTATGCTGTTTGATACCTCCCACTCCTCCCCACTCTTCGAAAGGGGAAAAAGGTGCTGCACAGCGTCATTCTTGGCGGTGAATTAATAAGGCTTTCAGCTCATCCCTCTTGTTCCATACATAGTAATTACCAATTTTAGGTTTAACATGATGACAATAACTTAGTTAACAATTTTAGACTTTTACTAACAGCCAAATAGTCTTAGGTGTAATTGTCTCTTAATTTTCTAATAAAGGTGAAAATATCTATTTCCCTAGATTACATTTACAAAGCATTATAAAACAGGATTAGCAAGGCTAAATAAACTTTCCACCTTCTTTTAGTTGTTCAGTACATTCTGTCCCCAAGCTGTTGAAACTTTGGAAGTTCTCAGGGAGGATTTCTATTCCCTTAAATAAATACTCCCTCCCTCCCCCTTTTTAAAGGAGAAAACAAGACAATTCTTAAAATTGAAATAGAACAGATTTTAAAATTGACAACTTTAGTTTATGAGATTCCCTAAATTCTAATTAAATGTTCCAAACAAACTGAATTGCCATTTGGTTATTTTCCACTTCACACAAACCATTTTGCTTTTGTGAGCCAGGAAAAGGTTAAGGTGTCAGTTCTTACTGACAGGGCCCTCAGAAGTTTGACTCTTGATAATTCAAAAGCAAGCTGTTTGTTGCCATTTTTCAAGTAGCAGTGAACAGTTTTTCTGTTTTCCTCAAGATCTCAAACTCTTAAATCTTTAGTTAACAATCAGTGCAAATAGATTATAATTTACATATCCTTTTAGTGGCCTTTGAACTGCTTATCATATCTCAAATAGCAAATTTCACTGAACTGAATATATTTTCTTTCTCTCCCTCTCACCTCTTCGCCCTTGCATCCTTGCTGCAGTCAGGGAAGAAGGGAAGAGGAAAGAAAGAGAAAGAGACTCTTTTTCCTCTATGCATTATCCACCTAGTCCTATTGATCACATCTAAAAACCCATGTAAAGTTATCAAATATGAAGCAATTATATATAATATAGCAATTTCATGTAGTATCTGTTTTATGCTAAGCACTTTAGCAATCATGTGATCTTCACAACCATTACCATTTCTCTTTACAAATCAGAAAACTGGGTGGAGATAAAATAATTTGCCATAAATTACATAGCCAATACATATCTACAACAAAACAAATGGTGGGCTTACCAATGCAGAGACTGACTGGCTTTTTCACTTCACAATGCCATGCTGGTAGTGCCAGGGACACCCGGATTCTTCCTAGGCAGTTGCTGGACAGAACCTGATGAAGGCTAGGGTGACTGGAGCCAGGATCTCTCTTCAATGGTAATTTCAGGTGCCAAGGGCTCAGGGAATGCTGACCATGAGGCCTCACTCCCAATCCATCCCCACTCCCCCAAACTGGGTTGGGGAGGTGTTTGGGCAAGGTTGTATAGGGTCTCCATCATTTTTGCTGCTTCCCTTATTTCCATAGGTGGAGCAGAATTTAAGTATCCCTATAGTTCTTTAGCATTCTCTTTTCTTAATCTGATTTGAGATGAGAGGAGTTAGCAAACAGAGGGACTTGGGCTATATTGATCTTGTTAGCAATCCCTACAACTGAAATGTACTCAGGACTCCAGATAAGAGAGGAGTAAAGGAAGGGTTAGCAAAAAGTTGCTTTTTCCTAGGTTTTTTTTTTTTTTTTTTTCAGAATGGGATAACTTCCTGGATTTGTCCCTAATGTTTCAGAGGTTTTTTTCTTGCAATCTTAAAATGACTGATTGCCAAACTTCTTAATCATTGCTCTCAAAACTTTGAGAATCTGTTAAGATGTTATTTTAATTTTAATTAGCTAACTTTTCTGTAGCCCCCAGGTTGGCCAGAGCTGAGGTCCACAGGAAAAAGTTAAGTTTTTTCTCCTTTTCAGGTGGGAGTTGGAAGAAAAGGAAGTTAAGAATTCTTTGCCAGCATTCTAATTACAGCTAGAAGTTTTTTCTTGCTGGTAACATTTTAAATCTTTTCAAGTAATAAAGTCTAGCTCAGAACAAAGATGATGTAAGATATCCTGCACAGAGATACAGACACGAACAAAAATGACATGAAAGAGAACTATCACATTTTTGCCAAAAGCTATAAAAATTTTTTTGCCAAAAGCCATCCTATAGCTCTTTGTCTCCTCTGGCATCCCAGAGAAGGTGTAAAGGTGGCATAGGTTCCCTAGTTAAACCTAATTGCAAGAATTTCCAAGTCTGGGAGTCCCTAGTCAAGGAAAATTTGCTGAGCATGGAGTTCACTATGACCTAGATAAGACTTCCCTAAGTTGCTTGGGGTATTACAGCTATAGGATTGAGGGAGAAAAAAATGGGGAAATTACCTTGACAAAGAGGAGATAAAAAAAGGCCAGACTCTCTCCGTATGGGCCACCAAATGTTGGGGTTCAGAAAGGAGACCCCAAAAGGCTGGGGTCACAAGCTGGTGTCTCAAGGTGTCTCAAAAGAATTTGCAGGCTTGAACCTATCTCCAAGTCAAGGGGAAAAGTTTATTGTAATTGTAATGCCAATTGAAATGGACTAAGTTCCAAAAAAGTAATAGGACAAAGTTAGGGGGGAAAAAAATTAGAACTTTATATTACTTATTTGCAAATTTTATGGCTTACAGGTAAGTTTGAGGGGTGATCTATTCACTATTGTCTTAGAAACTTGGTTATCACTGACAACAGATTATCTATTTTAACAGTCAGTAATGTTTGTAGGACTATTTTAAGGCCAGCAGACTTTAGAATCATTGACAGATTGTTAGAACAATAGCATTCTAAGGCCAAAACCTCTCAGAATCACTGATATATGTTCCCTAAAGTCTAAAGGAAGAAATATTATATTCCTAGGCCAGAAGATTTTACAATCATTGATGGACAAATTGTTAGAACAATAGCACTCTAGGGTTAAGGGGAACCACAGGATCACTGATTCTAAAGCCAGCAGACTTTAGAATCATTGACAGATTGTTAGAACAGAAGCACTCTGAGGTCAAGGGACTTCCTCACTGCTATGTTTTCCCTATACCCCATCACTAATAGTAGACATCTTAAATCCAACAAGTTCAAAAAACTCATCTTTCCTACAAAATCCTTTCCTCTTCTACTTTCTCTCTATTATAGAGGGGAACATCCTCCTCCTCCCAGTCTTCAAGTTTATAACCTTGGAGTTTTCCTTGATTCTTTACTACCTCTCATCCTCATATCCAATCTGTTACCAATCTATTGTCTATCGCTGATTTCATCTTTGCAACATCTCTTGAATACATTCTAATCTCTCCTCTAACACTGCCAGTGTAGACCCTCATCACTTCATGTCTGCATTTATTGCAATATTGGAGGTTCTGCCTTCTTCAAGTCTCTTCTCATTTCAATTCATGTTCTTCTAAAAGTACTTTTCCTAAAGTGCAAGATCAATCTTGTGATTTCTCCTGCTCAATAAACTCCAGTGGCTCCCTATTGCCTCCAGAATAAAAAATAAAACCTTATTTTTAGCATTTAAAGCCCTTCATAACTTAGCCTCTTCCCAGTTTTCTTAACCCTTACACCTCCTCCCCACTATGTCCTCTTCAATCCACTGACCCCTTGGCTGTTACATCAACAAGACACCTAGTAGAATTTGAACTCAAGTTCTCCTGACTCCAGGATTGGCACATAATCCACTAAGCCATCTAGCCTTCCCTCTGTTGATTATTCCCTGTTATCCTACATAAAGATATCTATATCTATAGGTCTATCTGTCTAGATCTATAGATCTATCTATATCTTTATCTGCATGATTTCTCCCCAATTAGATTGCAAAGCCTAGAAAGCAGTCTGTTTTTTGCCTTTCTTTGTATCTCAGGGGCTTAACACAGTAAACTGGTACATAGTGGATGCTTAATAAATGTTTATTGATTGATTATCTTTGTAGTTATCCTTCCAAAATAAATAAGCATCTTTTCAGCAATACAACATGTTTGGTGAAGCTCTGCATCTGTGTCTGTTCAATACTTAAATTACCCTTTTTTAGCTTGTATCTTGGTGAGATCATTCATTCCATGAGGTCCTTTTTAAATCAGTTGTTATATAGTTCAATACTATGAAATTATTTTTCCCACTCTGACTGCAGTAAGATTAGGGCAATTGCTGACTTCTCCACCTGAAAAGACTTTCTTATGAACAAGCTTTTCTATTGGTTTAAGAAAAAAAATTGTGTATATCTTTGCTCAATAAATATTTATTAAAAATCTATATTTTGTTTGTTCAATAAATTCTTATTAAATTTATTTGTTAAACATGTTCAAGGTACATATATGTATATGGGAAAGAGGGAGAAGGGAGAGAAAGAATTCAACTCTTTTTCTGGATTCAAATAGGCCTCATATAGAGTAGAAATAGCATCGAACATGGTGTTCTAAGATCTGAATTCAAATCTCAAAGGTTGGTCTAAATGGTCTCTGCATTCTTTTCTAGCTGTATATTTATTATCCTAAATAAATAAGATAATATCTGTAAAACACTTAGCACAGAGGTTAGCATATAATAGCACTTCATAAATACTTATGCCTTTTCCTCTCTTTCCCTCCTAGTTGAAGATGGAAATTGTTTTATATTTACTTACTACTACCATTCTCTATACCAAGAACTTTAACCTTTTTTTTTTTTTAAATCATGAACCCTTTTGGCAATCTGGTGAAGACTATGGATCCTTTCTTAGAATAATATTTTTAAATGCATGAAATAGTATAGATTAACAAAGGAAATTAATTATATTGAAAAAGTTATGAAAATAGTTTTAAAAAGCAGTTCACAGGACCCTCAGGTTAAGGCCCCCTCCTCTAAATAGATATTATGTAACACCATGTTTATGTGAATATGCTATTATGGAAATATTTTTAAAAAAAAATTTAGTTCAAGTGAAAATATTAAGAAATAATTACTTCTATATACCAGTATCTTATGCCATTTACCAAGATAAGATCAAAATATATATATGACCAAGACATTAAGGGAATAATCATAAGTAAATTAAGACAATACAAAACATATTATGTATCAGACATACGGATAGAAGAAAAATTTATGAATAAATGAGATAGTAGTATACGATATAAAGTGAACAATTTTGATTACTGCGGAGGTCCAGCCTCCACGGGGAAC
>JAJPUD010000377.1:38740-56876 GCA_023553655.1 Myrmecobius fasciatus | reverse complement strand
AAAAAAAAAAAAACCTTTCCTATTTAGGCAGAAAGTACAAAGGGGCTTTTTTGAAGGTGAAGGGCTTCGTGCTCACCTCATTGTGATGGATGGATATATACATACAGCTATGCTAAGAATTCCTAGAGCAGAAATTAAGCAGATAATCATTAACCAAATATATTCCTGAATGCTTAGTTCTGTAGAGGCTTCTTCATGTTGCCTTGCACACATGGGGGGAGGTGGGAGTCAGGCCCTGTGGAGACCTTGTCATTCCAGGCAGGGTCCCCAACTCCCAGCATGCTCCCAGCAGATTACATTAAATTTTTAAAATGTGTACAAATAAAACCAATGTAGCCAAGATAAGGAGGAAAACAAAAAATGGGAGGAAAATTTATAGTTTCTCAGATAAAGACTCCATATCCCAAATATAAGGAGAAATATGTCAAATTTATCAGAATATAAATCATTCCCCAATTGATAAGTGGTCAAAGGATATGAACAGGACATTTTGGAAAGAAGAAATCCAGGGGGCCAACTAGATGGCACAGTGGATAGAGCACCAGCCCTGAAGTCAGGAAGACCTGAGTTCAAATCTGGTCTCAGACACTTAACACTTCCTAGCTGTGTGACCCTGGGCAAGTCACTTAACCCCAATTGCCTCAGGGGAAAAAAGATGAAATCCAAGCTCTATGTAGTCATATGAAAAAAAAATTCTCTGCATCATTATTGATTAGAGAAATGCAAATTAAAACAACTTTGAGATATATCTTGCACCCATCAGATTGGCTAAAATGATAGAATGGACTCAAAGACTCCAGTTTCTGGAAACTCACCATTTGACAAAAGTTTCTGGGAAAACTAGAAAACAATATGGCAGAAACGAGGCATTGACCAACATGTTACACCCTACACCTAGATAATTTTGAAATGAGTTCATGATTTAGACATTAAGGGTGATATATTACAGGCAAATTAGTAGAGCAAGGGATAGTGTACTTGTCAGATCTATGGAGAAGGGAGGAATTTATGGCCAAAAAAGAACTACATGAAATGCAAAATGGATCATTTTGATTATGTTAAGTTAAAAAGGTTTTGCACAAAGCCAATGCAGCCAAGTTTAGAAGGGAAGCAAAAAACTGGGGGGAAAATTTACACTGTTTCTGATAAAGGTCTCGTTTCTAAAATATAAAAATACTTCAAATTTATAATAATTGTATTCTTCAAAGAACAGACAATTTTTAAATAAAAAAATTAAAGCCATTTCTAGTCATATAAAATGCTCTAAATCATTATTTATTAGAAAATTGCAAATTTAGACAAATCTGAAGTACCACTCCACACTTCTCAGATTGGCTAAAATGAAAGGAAAAGGTAATAAGAAATGTTGAAGGGGATATGGGAAAACTGGAACACTAATACATTGTTGGTGAAGCTGTGAAATGATCCAACCATTCTGAAAAGTAATTTGGAGCTATGCCCAAAGGGCTATCAAACTGCATTCTCTTTGATCCGTCAGTGTCATGGCATCTCAAAGAGATAATAAAAAGGAAGAAAGGATTCATATGTGCAAAAATGTTTGTGGCAGCTCTTTTTCTAGTGGCAAGGAACTGGAAATTGAGTGGATACTCATTGTTTGGGGAATGGCTGAAGAAGTATGATATATGAAGATAACGGAATATTACTATTTTATAAGAACTGATGAGCAGGCTGATTTCAGAAAAACTTATAGAGACCTACATGAACTGATGCTGAGTGAAGTGAACAGAACCAGGAGAACATTATATACAGTAACAACAAAATCATGTGATGATTAATTGTGATGGATTTGGCTCTTCTCAACAATGTGGTGATTCCAGGCAATTCCAATATATGTGGGATGCCAGTAAAGAGAGAGCTATAGAGACTGAATGTGGGTTGAAACTTTTTTTTGTTTGTTTTTTTACTTCTTGTGCTTTTTTTCCCTTTTAGTCTGATTTTTCTTGTACAACATGACAAATATAGAAATATATTTAAAAGAATAGCAGATTGCTTGCTGTCTTGGGGAAGGGGAGGTAAAGGAGAGAGGGAGAAAAATTTAAAACACAAAGTTTTACAAAAATGAATGTTGAAAACTGTACATGTATTTGGAAAAATAAAATACAATTGAGAAAAAAGGGGGGGGAGAAAAAAACCAAAATGATAGAAGGGGGAAATGAGAAATGTTGAAGGAGATGCGGAAAAATTGGGACACTAATACATTGTTAGTAGAACTTTTTTTTTTTTTTTTTTTTTCTGAGACAAAAGAGCTCTAGTGACTTGCCCAGGGTCACACGGCTAGGAAGTATTAAGTGTCTGAATCCAGATCTGAACTCAGGTCCTCTTGACTTCAGGGCTGGTGCTCTATCCACTGCACCACCTAGCTGTCCCAATACTATTATTCTTTAAAAAATAATGAGCAGGTTGATTTTAGGAAACAAGGATTTGCACAAAATAATGTAGAGTGAAATAGAAGAACCAAGGCAACATTGAATACAGTAACAGCAATGTTGTTCAAAAAGTAACACTGAATCACTAAGTTCTTCCCAGTTACCTGAAATTCAAATCAACTTCCAAGGATCTATGAAGGAAGATGTTATCTATCTCCAGAGAAAGAACTGATATATGGAACTATGTATTGTATAGTTTCACATATATTTCTATGCCAAATATTGGCCTTCTCTAGTGCAAGTTTGGGAGGCAAGGAGAGAAACAGATTGGAACTCAAATGTAACTCAAAAAAGTTTTTTTTTCTGTTTTTTTTTTTTTTAATGTAAAAAACAAAAGAGAACTCTTTCTCTAACATTCTTTCCAGGGCTTTCTCTTTAGCAAAGCAAATAAATAATGGAGAAATGCCAAGACCCAGGGGAAATAGATTAAGGGTAGTAGCCAAATTTAGAACAAGAAATACCTCTTAGGTAGTTTAGATTATTGCTTTTCCCATTCCCTGATGGGAAGAGGGTTATGACCTATCCTTTCTTCTTTCTGACTAGAGCAAGTCAGGGACCCCTAAGGGAAAGGGGTCAAACAGAGAATACTTTTAGGAGATTTAGTGGCTTGATCTCTTTTAGATGGAGCAGAATGTTAATTCCAAACAATATTTTAATATATTGTGACCTTTTTCTTGTTTAAGATGTGTAAATAATACTTTAAAATAATTTGTGTTACATACAGCAACAGCAAGATTATGCAATGATCAATTCTGACGGATGAGGTTCTTTTCAACAGTGAGGTGATTCAGGCCAGTTCCAATGGACTGGTGATAGAGCCATCTGCACCCAGAAAGAGAGGACTGTGGGAACTGAGTGTGGATCACAACATAACATTTTCACCTTTTTGTGGTTGTTTGCTTGTATTTTGTTTTTTTTCTCATTTTATTCCTTTTTTGACCTGATTTTTTTTTTGTGCAGCATGATAAGTATGGAAATATGTAGAGAAGAATTGTACATGTTTAATATATAGTAGATTCTTCTAAGGGAAGTAGAGGGGGGGAAGGGAGGGAAAAAGAATTTGGAACACAAGGTTTTGCAAGATTGAATGTTGAAAATTATCTATGCATACATTTTGAAAATAAAAAGCTTTAAAAAAAATTCTTGTATTAGAGAAATATCTAAGAGCAGGGAAGGACTATGTGAGTTTGGTCTCTTGTCCCTCTAGAAATGCTTAATTTTAGAATAATGTTGAGAAAAAAATTTTTAATTGTTTCAGCAAATGAGAGTAAAATGCAGAATATAGTATTCATATTTTTTTCCTTTTTGGAATGTAGAAAACAGTATCCAGGGCTCTGTATGCAGGGGAAGCTAAATAAGTGCTGCAGAGGGCAAGAGACTACATTCACATCACATTCTCTATACCCCTTTACAGTTGACTTTGGTTTTACTTGTCTAGCTGATCAGTTTGAGCAAAATTGGGGAAGTGAAACAATGCAAAGCACAGTGAAAGTGGAGTCAGAACAGCTTTCAGCCTCATTTCTGGCAGTTGCTACATGCATGACTCTAGCAAATAACCTCAGTTCTCCAAGCCTCAGTTTTCCCATCTGTAAAATGGGTATAATAGTATTTGCCCTATCAACCACATATTGGTATTGGAAGGAAAAATGATTTCTAAAACAAAGTGATGCAAAAAGATAGATCATTATCAGTATAAATAAAACCTTTAAGGCTCTTGGGCAGAAAGAGCTGAGGAGATGGGAGGAAAGGCATTGAGGCCATAGCTGTATTTCTAAGGGAATTGAGAAATGACCTTGAGGAGTGTGCTTTCATAGAGCTCTGATGCAGCAGCACCCCCTAGAGTGTTAAAGACAGAAGGTGGAATTGTTAGAAATGTCCTTTGGTGTAAGACAATCCATTCTGAGGCAACAAGAAATAATTTATGGGAAAAGACTTGGCTTTTAATAACAAAGTTTAAGGCTGTCCTCCACCGAACATTCCAATTTAGACTCCACAAAATTCTCTCAGCTACTTTATCTTTCTTTTTTTTCTCTAACTTAGAACAGGAACTTCAGAATTTAGATTTGATGTGATTTTGATGTTATCTTGATGTGATGAGTAATTAAATGCAATGTCAACTGTCTCATTTCCATAAAGGATTCAATTTCAGGCCAATGTAAATATTACCAAAGTTCTGGTCAAAATTTCATACTTTTTAAATATTTAATACAGGAATTTTGGTATATGCCTTTATTCCTACAATATGCATTTTTCATGAAATTTTCTGGTTTTAAAATGCAATTGGACATTTGCTTGCATTGTGTTGCCTTTCTCTGATTCTTTTTTTTTCTTGTAGATAGGATTTTTCTTGCATAACTTCTCAAGCATTTCAACATTATTAACATGTAGTGGACTTCCTGCCATCTAGGGGAGGGGAGGGGACTGGGGGTAAAATTTGTATTGGAAAGCTTTGTAAAGATCAAGGTTGGGGAACTACCCATACATATGTTATACAAATAAAAAGATTAAAATTAAAAAAAAATTAAAAAATTTAAAAAATTTAAAAAAAACCCAAGAAAGACCAAAAAAAAATGCAATTGGTCATACTAGATGGAATGATTATTAATTGAATAAAAATGTGAAGGATCTAAATCTTTTGCTTATTATCTTATGTAATTTTACCTGTACAATTATTTATGATTAAGGAAAGAAAAGCAAGGATTTATTTCAAGCCAATAAAGGGAATAAACATTTGGTATTAGTCTTTGTGCTACGCACTTTACAAATATTATCACAACAGCCCTGGGAGAGAGATGCTATTATTATCTCCATTTTACTGATGAGAAAAGAGGCAAATAGAAGTTAAGTGACTTTCTTAATCATAAAACTATTAAATATCTGAGACTAGATTTGAAGTTAGATCTTCCTGATGAGAAGCCTAACTCTTGATCTACTTTATCACTTGGTTGCCTCAATTATATTGAAGTGATAAGGCCAAGAAGAAAAAGAACTTGATTTCAGTGAGGATTTTTAAAGCTCAAACTCACATTTTGCACTTTTCAGTCAACAACAGAAATTAGCATCTCCTTCCCCTTTTGTATGCTTTCTTTTTTCTTAAAGTATAATAGCTTCAACATGTTTGCAATTAGCTAATTGCTATTTTTCTTTTTTTTTAATTAAAGCTTTTTATTTTCAAAATATATACATGGATAATTTTCAACATTCACCCTTACAAAATTTTGTGTTCTAAATTTTTTTCCTCCTTTCCCCCCACTCCCTCCTTTAGATGGCAAGTAATCCAATATATGTTAAATATGTGCAATTCTTCTATGTATATCTGCACAAATATGCTGCACAAGAAACAATCAGATCAAAAAGGAGAAAAAGGAGGGAAAAAAACAAGATGCAAGCAATCAACAACAAAAAGAGCGAAAATACTATGTTGTGAACCACACTCAGTTCCCATAGTCCTTTCTCTGGGTACAGATGGCTCTCTTCATCACAAGATCATTGGAACTGGTCTGAATCACATCATTGTTGAAGAGAGCCATGTCCATCAGAATTGATCATCATATAATCTTGTTGATGCCATGTATGATGATCTCCTGGTTCTGCTCATTTCACTTAGCATCAGTTCATGCAACTCTCTCTAGGACTCTCTGAAATCGTCCTGCTGATCATTTCTTATAGAATAATAATTTCCCATAACATTCATATACCATAACTTATTCAGCCATTCTCCAACTGATGGGCATCCATTCAGTCTCCACTTTCTTGCTACTAGAAAAAGGGCTGCCACAAACATTTTTTGCACACGTGGATTGTTTTCTCTCCTTTTATGATCTCTTTGAGATACAAGCCCAGTAGAAATACTATTGGATCAAAGGATATTTACAGTTAGATAGCCTTTTGGGCATAATTCCTGATTGCTCTCCAGAGTGGTTGTATCAGTTCACAACTCCACCAACAATGTATTAGTGTCCCACTTTTCCCACATCTTCTCAAATATTGATTATTATCTTTTCCTATCATCTTAGCCAATTTGAAGTATGTAGTGGCACCTCAGAGTTGTCTTAATGTGCATTTCTTTTATCAATAATGATTTAAAGCATCTTTTTATATAACTAGAAATGGTTTCAATTTCTTAATCTAAAAATTGTCTGTTCATATCCTTTGACCATTTATCAACTGGAGAATGGCTTGAATTCTTATAAATTTAAGTCAATTCTCTATATATTTTAGAAATGAATCTTTTTCAGAACCCTTGAATGTAAAAATGTCTTCCCAGTTTATTGCTTCTAATCATGTCTGCATTGGTTTTGTTTATACAAAACCTTTTTAACTTAACATAATTAAAATTATCCATTTTGATTTCAATAATACAAACATCTTCTGGAATCTTTTCCCTGACAAGAGCTAAGGTACTAATAAATTCTTGACTTGTATTAATAATAACTTCATACTTGAAAAGGGGTGGATAAAGTGATGAGAGGAATTTCTATTTTAGACTTGACTTTGACCAACAAGAAGGAACTGATTACTGAAGTAGAAATAACAGGAAATTTGGGGGTATGTGTAACTACTTCATTTTAGAAGTCAAACCACTGAGCCCTTCCTAAAGATCTACTGTGCATAAGGTACTATCCTTGGTAGGCACTCAAGACAACAAGACAAAGTGAAAAACAAGCCCTGTCCTCAGGGAGCTCACTCTCTATTGGGAGGTTACAACATGTAAACATATGAGCAGACACATGATGATATGAGGTTAGGACACAGAGCACTAACTACTAGTGCTAAGGGGATCAGGGAAGATGTCCCAGAGGAGATGACACATGAGCCAGGCCTTGAAGGAAACTAAATAGTTAAAGAGGTAGAAAAAAGGAGAAAGGGCACTGCAAGCTACAGAGAGCAGCTTGTGTACAAAGATGCATGATCTTCCAGAAAATGGAAAGTCATAAAAAGGGAAGAACAAGTGGGCTATTTGAGTTAGAATACAGAATGCATGAAGAAAGCAAAATAACATGAAATAGAGCTAAAAAGGGAAGTTGGACTAGACTGTGAAATGTTTTAAATGTCAACTTGAGGAGGTAGTACCTTCTTCTAAAAAAAGATCAGTGACATGGTTAGACTTTTGCTTTCAGAATATCATTTTGGCAGTTGTAAAGATGACTGGGAGAGGGGAGCTACTAGAAATCTAATTAGGAGGCTGTTGCTAAGAAGTTTAGGTGAAAAAGGATGAGCCTGGAATTGGGTGGTAGCTTCCATTTAGAGAAAAGGGGATGTATAGGAGATATTATGGGAATAGAACCGACAAGACTTAAACATTGATTGGATATGGGTAAAGTAAGAATTACAAAAGGCTCTAAGATTGACAAAGGAAAAGAAAATGGCTACAACCTTTGATGTACACTCAATTTTGAAAGAATAAATTTCAAAGAGTTCAGAGAAATAAGTAGGATCCCATGGCCAAAAATTCTATGAAAGAAGTCATTTTAGGAGGAATGGGAACTTTCCAAGAATGAAATTCTGAAGGCATGACGAGAAACATGGAAGAGAGGGAGTTTCCTAAAGAGACTGGCACAGTGAAGCCATCAACTAACTTTGACATTTAAAAGGTATGTGCAGAGGATGAAAACAAATAGAGGATGAATAAAAAGGCATGACGTGGTCCTTTAAGAAAAATATCAGGGGTGCTAAAACTCAGAATAAGATAAAGCTGGCAAGGAATGATAGGAAATAATAATTTAAAAAAAATACTGGGATTTTCTTAGCTATGTTGGGAAAAAGGAAGTTCAAAGCAGGGACAGGAGCAGTACTAAGGGTGAATGGGATAAATCATGAAAAATGGAGAAAAGACAGAACAATTTCTTATTTTGCTTGTTTTCTCTACATTATAGTTCCAAGGATGAAAAGTAGCACAAGGGAGATCAGGAAGGAGGTGGGCCAGTTATATGTTAAGAGGAAGAGAAGAATAATCTGAGTGCATTCACTGATTCCTATAAAATGTAAATAGATCTAGAAGTATACCTACTATTTGGTGGGTCCTTTGTGGAGAATGTATAGATGAATATAAAGTTTTGAACTCATACTCATGGATGGTTTGTAATCAGCACTGAGAGAATGAGTACCCACATTAATGAGTACATAGATAATACAGCAAAATACAGCTCTCTAAAGGGAATGATTTTTAAAATGGAGTTGATGGAACAAAACTGAAGACTAACAGAAAGTAAAAAAGAAGAGGAGGAAGAAGAAGAAAAAAGGAGGAAGAGGAGAAAGAAAAGGAGGAGGAAGAGGAGGAGGAGGAAGGTGACAACAATATGTGTGTTGAATTCTTGTAGTATGAATTGGGGAAGAAAGAAAAACTCAAACTCACTGAGGAAGGAAGGGAAGTGACTTGGAGGTCTGTAGATAACAGCTACAAGAAATGCCATAGATAATATTTTAGCATAATGGCAAAAATCAGTTTGATAAAATCTTTCATGCTATCATTGTGAACAATGTACAGAAATATGGATTAAGTGGTATGGGAGCTGCTTGAACAACAGTCCCCAGAGAGAAGTCATTAAAAGCTTACTCTATAGAGGAAGATTTCTAGTGGAAAGTCCCAGAGATCTGAGCTTGGCCCAGTACTGTTTAATGATCTTATTAGCAACTTGAATTGAGGCAGCTGGAATATTTATCTCATTTGCAAATGACAAGAAACTATGAGAGATGGTTAGAGAGTCAGGATCCAAATATATATATATATATATCTCAGCATATATAATGGACCAAATCTAATTTAATGGAAATATTTAACCAAAATAGGAATAAATGAATAAACTTTTATTTTAGTTTTTAAAAAATCAACTTCAAAAGTACAAGATAGTGGATGTAAAAAAAATCTAGGATTTTAGTGGACTCAGTATGAACTCTGGGGAATCTGGGAATCAAGAAATCTAATGTGATTAAATTAAGCCTGCAGGAAGAGGCCTGGCATTCAGAATATGGGTAGTCACATCATATTTTTAAAAATCATGGTAAACAGTAAGAATATGCCAGCAAATGTTTAACCACTGGATCTTTTTTTGGAGGGAGAAGAGATAAAAATGTGCATGACAGACATACAATCTGTATTAATATTTTCTCCATTATTTCTAAGTCTAGACAATCAAAACAATAAATCAGGCCTTGATTTGTAATGTTTGCTGATTTCCAAGGTATAAATTCTCACTCTGAAAAGTTAACAATCAGCTTTCTGGAGACAATTTTAAATGATTTCAGCAAATGAATAAGAAATGACAAATACGAATTCAGAGACATGAGTATATCTGCATATAGGATGAAGCAAGCAGAACAAGATAAAACATTACATTCATATATGTGTATGTATGTATATGTATGTATAAAATTCTATATAAAATTGTATATGTGATGTGATTGAGGTTCAGCTTCAAATGATGAGTTTCAGGAGAGCAACTGGTATCAAATGTAGCGTCATTTGGTCACGTGAAGAATTCACAATGGCCATTTTCTTTGCCAAAAGGGACATTTATTTAAAAGAGGTTATAGACAAAATCAATAGACACCAGGAGTAGCAAACATGAAATATATTGGGCGGGGGGGGGGAGGGAAGATAAACTAGTTAGACCCCATGAGGTATGGGAAAGGATTTGGTAAGGAGAAAGGCATCATGATGGGAGGAAAGACACCATGAGGCAGAACACTATGTTGGGCTAACCCAAAAGGCCTTCAGCAAAGATGCTGTAAGCCATAGACAAAATTGTAAGGGAAATTTTGGGATTTGACATAACTTGACTTTCTGATTGTATACAACAAGTGGGACTTTCTCAGGGAAGGGACCATAAGGCTGAGCTGATTCCCATCAGTGCCCTTCCCTGTTTGCCTCAGGGAGTAATTTTATCATTACTAAAGCTTAAGGGCTTTCTCTGCTAACCCCACTTAATGATCCATGATCTTAAAATGTGTATATATATAAAAATACATCTATATAAATATGTATTTGCATGTGTACATGTACATATAAACACATACACAAATAGAAGCTCCTTCTCTTAAACACCAGCATTGACCCTTGCAAAGCTTTCTGTTCCAAAATTTTCCCTCCTACTTCCCCTAGATGGCAGGTAATCCAATACATGTTAACTATGTCAAGATATATGACAAATCCAACATATGTATACATATTTATACAGTTAGCTTGCTACGCAAGAAAAATCGGATCTAGAAAGAAAAAAAAAACCTGAGAAGGAAAACAAAATACAAGCAAACATTATCAGAAAGCATGAAAATGCTATGTTGTGGTCCTCCCTTAGATCCCACAGGTCTCTCTCTGGGTGTATATGGCTTTCTTCATCACTGAATAATTGAACTGGTTTGAATCATCTCATTGTTGAAGAGAATCATGTCCATCAGAATTGTAGATCTCTTTCTTTAAGCCTAAACCGCATAGAATCTCTTAGACTGGCCAATAATAGATCCTAGGCCAAGGCCCAATTGGTCATTATTTGGTTCTCATTGACTCAGAGTGAATGTACATAGCAGTTATTTCTGTTCTGGCCAGAAAGTCTGAGGGTCTTCCCCTCCCAGATTGATTGATTCTTATTTTTTGATTAGGTGAAAGAAGCCATTCTTTGCCTCAATTGCTACCTATCCTGGATCACTGAATGGATGTGGCCTCAGTCAGAGAGAGACCAGTTAAAGACCTAAGCTTAGAAAGACCAAAGTCTCCTACTAAATCCAGGCCATCTCCAATTGTCCAATTGTCTGGCCATGGGACCCAGATGGCTTTGAGAGAGATAGTAAGGCAGGTGACCTAGCATAGCCTTGCCTTACTTAAATCCAATTTACTTGGATGTTATGGCATTTCCTCCTTGATGTCATGTTTGAGAACAAAAGACAAACGACTTCTGTTGATCAGTAATTTCAGTCATGTATGACTGCTTCATGACCCCATTTGGAGTTTCTTAGCAAATATACTGGAGTGGTTTCCGTTTCTTTCTTCAGTTTATTTTATAGATGAAGAAATTGAGGCAAATAGGGTTAAGAGACTTGCCTAGAGTCACACAGCTAGTAAATATTTGAGAATAAGGTATTGATGACCCCTTCTTTTTAAGAAGCTACAATGTGGTAGTAGAAATAAGGTATGTGCATAAATAGTCATAACATAAGAGACATGGTATAACCAGTATCAGGAGAAAGGTAAAAAGTGAAATATGAGTTTATCAGAAGGAACTATCATATCTAGATGGTGGGGTTCAGGGAAAGCTTCAGAAAGGAGGTTGCATTTTGGGATAACCTTGAAAGTCGGATAAGGTTTTGAGATGGGAATTGAGGGGAAAGGGTCATTCTAGGATGAGAGAATAGAAGACATTGTATAGTTTGTTACAAAAGCTGTAAAATTTGTTTTCTAATACATTCAATTTGTTTACAATTAAAAAAACAAAATTCATTCTCATCGACTATTACGGGACAAAATTTCTCTTTGCTTCCTTTATTTTCAGTTTCTTTTGTTACAAAGTCCAGATGATAATAATAATTATAATAACTATAATAATAATGACATATAGCACTTTTAGAATTTGCAAAGTGCTTTACAAATTTTAACCTACTTGGTCCTCACAATAACCCAATCCTAACGATGAGGTCCGTGAAAAGGGGTGAAAGGACCCCCTTTGGCCGGTCATGGAGGAATCCACGAACCCCAAGGAATGAGATGAGAGGTTTATGGCAAAGTGGATTTGTTATGGAAGAGAATCAGCTTTCTTAGCTTTCGAAAGGGGAGAAGTAAAGGTGGGTTATCAGCAAAGATTAGTTAGCACTGAGCATAGCTCAGTGAGCCTTTTTCTGATAGGAATTAGTCAAGATGGGTTACTGAGCTGGGACTCTGTGGGCTTTTCCCTAGTAGGAATCAACAAAGATGGGTTTAGGGGTCCTTGGTTTTACTTTTCTAGCTCCTGGCAAACGGAGCAGTTTGAATATCCATCTAATTGAATTGAAAGTGAAGTTTGCAATGAATAGAGGGTGGGGTCCCTCCCATTTCACCTGGAGGGTTTTTGAGATTTGGGGTCTCTCCAGCCCTCCCCCCGCAATCAGGGACACATAATCAAGGACACAGTTTACAGCAACACAGTAGGTGTTGTTCTTATTTCCATTTTGTAGATGAGGAAACTGAAGCAGAAAGGTTTAAAAGACTTGCTCTGTATCACAACTAGCAAATGTTTGGGGCATTATTTGAACTCAGATCTTAACCCCAGGTCCAGCTTTCTATTTACTCTATCTGTTTTAAAATATAGATCCCTTTGTTAGATGAATTAATTACTACTGGTATATTAACAAGCATTTAGGACTTATTATGTACCCAACACTATCAATTATTATTTCCTATAAAATGATACTTATAAAATAGTCATTCTATCAGTTAGGATCCCAAGTACAAGGGGATCATTACTAGAATGAGAAAAACTGGGGATTGTGTGGCAAATTTGGATCTGTAAGAAAGTCTGCAATAATCAAGGTGGAGGAGCTCCTCATATTGAAAAATTATTTAAATTTGCACTTGAAATTTAACAAAATTAAGATAAGATATTCACTAGTTGTTAGGAAGATGGGAGATAAGATAAGAGAAGGGGCAAGATAATGATAATCCTTTTAAAATGTCTATTTCTGCCAATTCAATCCCAATCCTGAGGGCAGTTGGGAACATTGAAACATGGAAAAGCTGGTAGTGATTCTATTGCATCACAGAATTAACCCATCATGCTGCACATGAAGAAACAATCCAGATCATTTTCCCATAGTCCTAAGAACCACAGCTAAGTTTTGCCCTAGGTTCTCTGACTTCATACTCCTGTGATTTTTCCACTTCCTCTAAACACTTAATACTTACACATTCACTAATCTTTTATCCTACAGGGTCAGAGCATATGTGAATTACAATTCTCCCTAGAATTACCAGTTTTTCCACATGCAAAAACATTTCCTTATCCTAACCCAAATCTTTTTTGTCTTCTTTACACTGTTTCCTTATATAAGTTTACTTTTCTGACTACAAATAAGTGAGCTCTATTTTCACTAAATGGAAATAAAATACAAGAAATCTCAAAAAAACAAAACAAAACAAAACAAAAAAAAACACCTCAGGCTAAGAATTGAAACTTGGGTTTGAAATCGATCTAATTTTAATTATTATTAAGTTATTTAGTAGAGAGAGCAAATGCAGTGACAAAAGTTAGAGGTTGGGCAAAGGGACTTAAAAAAAAAAAATTAAAGTCACTTTATCCAAACAAAATAGGGGAAAATCTGCCACTCCTTTTCAAAATTGGTCTTTACCCAAGTTCAATAGCAAAATAAATTAAATCTGAAGATAAAGCTTGTTCTTCTAAAGACATTAGGGGAGAATTACAACAATCTTATACCAGATCATTAGCCATCCTTTAAATTGTAACCTGGGAGATAAAACCCAACACTAATGCTTTAAGACAACCATGGCCTCTACACAACCACCAGTACTGATCCAAGTAATGGTATATACATTCAAGCATTTTGCTTTAGACTGGGAAATGACTGGACAATATTGAGTGTAACAGTAAGCAGCAGAAAAGGAAAAAACAACCCTTTCTCAAAGAAAGATAGGCAGAAAAGGAGGGGGGCAGAGGGGGATTTATAACTGGTCACACCCTTGGTACTAGTTTTTGAAGGGCAGTTTGGTCACTCTAAAGCACTCATTGGAAATGATTCTCACTTCTAGCTGATGAGTTTGGGAAGAGTGGGTTCTCCTGGAATTTGTGGATTTCATTAGAATCCCCCAACTTTGGTACAAGGCAAAAAAAAGAAAATGCGTGAAATCGTACATATTCAGATTGGCCAATGTGGGAACCAGATCGGATCCAAGGTAAGCTGACTTTGATTATGAATAGTATCTTTCTATGATTAATGAAGAATATCCAATGATTACGAGCCCAGCACTGCTATGATATTTACTGATTAGGACAATTAGTAATATATCTAGTATTTGAAACAAAGGTAAAAATGATCCACAAATGTAAAAGATGATTAAAATAACAACAACAACAACAAAACCTTGAAAATAAGGTTAATATAAATTTGTGGTTAAATTTGTATACTACACACATACATGACACAACACAAATTTATATAAAACCTTTTATTATATTTATGCCTCAACAGGTTATTATATATAGCATCATATTTTTCATTACAATTGAAAAAAAGTAATTTATCTCAAAATCAGTTTCTGAAAGTTGGTGGAGAAAATATGCCAATCTGAAATATAGGTTTTGCCAAACCATGCCTGAATTATTGTTTTTCTATAGATTTTGTTAGACAATTTTAATTCATTTTTATTTAAACAAGTTTCATCAACATTTTTTCTTATTTAGTTTTTTATTAAGTTACCAATATTTAGCAACCAAAAAGTGGCTCAGGTGTGAAATGTTAAAGTTTTCATTTGATTGATTTAAAT
Organism: Myrmecobius fasciatus; assembly: GCA_023553655.1. Lineage (NCBI taxonomy): Eukaryota > Metazoa > Chordata > Mammalia > Dasyuromorphia > Myrmecobiidae > Myrmecobius > Myrmecobius fasciatus. The sequence continues at coordinate 41,963 of JAJPUD010000377.1, read as the reverse complement.
GTACCAGCTTGATAATTCATTTTTGTTTTTACTTAAATTATTTAACTATGGTATAATTTAAGATGCCTCTTATTTCTGTGACATTTCAAGACAGGTACACTTTAAAAATGGAACATAGAATATTCTTGATAACAAAAACCAGAACCATAAGGCAGAATTATAGGACATCTAAAACTAAAATAAAGACAGGAGGGTGGGGCTGCCTTAACCTCACAGTTCTGAGGTTCAGAGATAAGAGGACCGAGGACCACAAATGAATGGAAGCTCTAGATGTGGTTTCATTTCTTTTTCTAGAACAATAGTGTAGTCTAATGATCAGTGTCTAAAGATCTAAAGTCTAAAGATCAGATCTAAAGAATGGGTATTATTTTGAGTCTATAAAAAAGATAAATGCATGTTTATTTTGTGTTACTTATATAATTCATTCTCCTTTTTAATTCTCCCCAAGGAACAATATTGTAGCTTGTTATATTTTATAAGAACAGCTTTATAATTAGGATTATTGCTATTTTGAAAAGAACATTAGATTTGGATTCTGAAAATCTAAATTTCAACTTGTGTTCTACCACTTAGTATCTATGTGATCTTGAGCAAATGATTTAACCTCCATGGGCCTTAGTTTCTTCATCTATTAAAAAAAGGGGGGCACTGGGCCTTGAGGCTTAGCATTCTTATAAGACAAGAAAGCAAAGGCTTCAAAATGTAAAGACTGGGAATAAGGGAAAGCGTATGCAAAGGAAAAAAAAAAACAGCTAGGGATGGAATGTTGTCTGCGGGCAACTGCAAGAAGACCAACTGGATGAACCTAGAATGCATGGGGTTGGGATGGGAGATATAATGTGAAACAGTTTGGAGTCATGAGTCCCATCTATTCTTCTTGTTTCAGTTCTGGGAAGTGATTGGGGAGGAGCATGGGATTGATGCCAATGGGAGCTACCAAGGAGATTCACCTCTGCAGCTTGAAAGAATAAATGTTTACTACAAAGAAGCCTATGGTATACTATTATCATGCATTTCCACTAAACTCCTTTCAGGAGTCAGACAAAGACTGTCAAAGGAAAAGCAAATGCCCCATAGATGTAAACACAGAGAATACCTAAGTGACAAGTCAGTCAACAGACTGGCACTCAAGTACCAACAATGGCTAGGCAAGCATATTTCCAAAATAATCAACAAACCAAACCCTAAGGCTAGAGGAAGGAAAGAGAAAGGAGTAACTGGAATTATCTTGCATGATAGACACTTAATAAAATAATCATATACCTGAATTGGTAATGGTAGAAAGTGGAAGAAGAAATCATTAGATTTTTTGGGGGGGAGAGAGGAAATGAAGTATGTAAAATGGTCTACTGGACTGGGAATCCAAAGGTCTTTGGTTAAATTAAAATGGAACTTCTGATGCTTACTTAACTAGCTATAGGGTCATGGGTCAGTCTTCTCTGATTTTTAAGTTACCAAGCCAAGGCTTATCTACAAAGTTATGTCTGGTTGGGACCTGCCCTGATGAGAGTTTCCACACTGATGAAATGATATATGAATTTTTTTTTTTTTTAGAGATTTTAAGCAATTTTGTTCCACAAAAACGATTGAGAGACAGCTCTGAAGTCTTTCTACTCTGTTTATGGAGTCCTAAGAGCCCAGTAGACATTCCTAGTAGTCTATAAGCTCCTTGATAATAGGGATTGATTTTGTTTTCCACCCCTTTGGTGTCCTCAGTGTTTAGCATTATTCATGACACAGAATAGGGACTTAATAAAAGCTTGTTGATTGGTTATCTGCATGAATGAATCTATGCTAACAAAACTAATAGCCTTTAGAAGTGTTTTTCTATTTTCAAACCAGCTAAAACCTATGTGCCTCGAGCTGTCTTAGTGGATCTGGAGCCTGGTACCATGGATAGCATCCGGTCTAGCAACTTAGGAACCCTCTTCCAACCTGATAGTTTCGTTCATGGTAGGTATTGCCAAGGCATTGGCTAGAATAAATGCAAATGTCCCACAAATGCTGCCATTTTCTTTCCTTGATGTATCCTTCTTCTGGGTGTAGTAACCCTGAAGACTTCTCTTGCTGCAGGTAATTCGGGAGCTGGCAACAACTGGGCAAAGGGCTACTATACAGAAGGCGCTGAACTGATTGAACAAGTGATGGATGTGGTCAGGAATGAAAGTGAGAACTGTGACTGCCTTCAGGGTTTTCAGATAGTCCACTCACTGGGGGGAGGAACTGGATCTGGTATGGGTACTCTCCTTATGAATAAGATCAGAGAAGAATATCCAGACCGGATTATGAATACCTTTAGCATAATGCCTTCTCCCAAAGTCTCTGATACAGTGGTAGAGCCATATAATGCTGTACTTTCCATGCACCAGCTCATTGAGAACACCGATACATGCTTCTGTATTGATAATGAAGCTCTATATGATATATGCTTTAGAACTCTAAAGTTGACAACTCCCACCTATGGTGACCTCAATCACTTGGTGTCCTTGACAATGAGCGGGATCACTACCTCCCTCCGCTTTCCTGGTCAACTTAATGCTGATCTGAGAAAACTGGCAGTGAACATGGTTCCTTTCCCCCGGCTCCACTTCTTTATGCCTGGCTTTGCCCCACTGACAGCCCGGGGCAGTCTGCAGTATAGAGCTCTCACAGTTGCTGAGCTCACCCAGCAGATGTTTGATGCCCGCAACATGATGGCTGCCTGTAACCCTCGACATGGACGTTACTTAACTGTAGCCTGTATTTTTCGAGGCAAGATATCCACCAAGCAAGTGGATGAACAGATGCTCAAGATGCAAACCAGAAATAGCAGTTATTTTGTGAAGTGGATTCCCAACAATGTCAAAGTTGCTGTGTGTGACATCCCACCACGGGGGCTAAATATAGCTGCAATCTTTATAGGGAATAACACTGCAATTCAGGAGTTATTTATCAGGGTTTCTGAGCAGTTTTCAGCTATGTTCAAAAGGAAGGCTTTTATCCACTGGTACACTGGTGAAGGGATGGACTTAAGTGAATTTGGAGAAGCCGAAGGTAACATCCGAGATTTGATATCAGAATATCAACAATGTCAAGATGGCAAAGTAACCCTGGAGAAGCATGAGGAGGCAGAAGTTGAAACAGAATCAGAATCAGAAGAAAAAGATGGAAAAGTAACCCTGGAGAAGCATGAGGAATCAGAAGAAGTTGAGACAGAATCAGAAGAAAAAGAAAAAGAAGATGG
>JAJPUD010000377.1:28652-38730 GCA_023553655.1 Myrmecobius fasciatus | reverse complement strand
TGGAGAAGCATGAGGAGTCAGAAGAAGTTGAGACAGAATCAGAAGAAGAGTCAACAGAGGAGTCAACAGAGGAATGAAAGAAGAAGATAAAAAGCTTAGATGTGAAGCAACCACTATATCAAAGATATAATCAAGAATTTTGCTTAGCATAGTTTTTAGTTTGTGTGTGTGTTTTTGTTTAACCCTTTTGACTTTATGTTCCAAATACAATGAAGAACAGACATCTTTTTTTTTTTTCTTTGAAAAAGTGGGAAGTGAAGATGGGAAACAAACAAATTAAAGCACTGAATTCCCAGAATTAGTATTTACCACATTTATGAACTTATAGTTTAACTGCAAATTGCATGCCAATCTATTTAACATAGTAAATTTGATAAACATTATAACCATTCTTTTAATAACTACCAATACCTACCATATGCAAAGTGCTAAGTTAGGCAGCAAGAGGGGGGAAGAAGGAGGGCACCCTACCTTCCTGGTGTGGCAGAAAGTCATTGCAGCTTGAATCAACTCCAAAATTTTTTGGGAAGGTGTTTTGGAATTCTTGCTGAATGTCTCTGAGAAAGTCTACTTTGAACCTTCTCTAATCCATCTTTATCTTTTACCTTTCTGCTGACTACCTAATTGTTAGGTTTCATTACAATTAGGTAAATATATATTCAAAGTATATTTAAATGGTATTAGTGAATCTAATTTGTAAAAATCACCGTGTGCTGCCTAGAAAAATAGTGAGAAAATAAGACTATCTCTAAAGCATGGGTAGCTCAAAACAAGACATTTGAATAGTTTTAGATCATTGAATAGCTTTTATTTTTAAGTATTTAATTTTGGTCATCATAAATTAGATTTATTAGAATATTGTGGGTTTTTTTTTAATTCTTGGTCCATTTACATTTATATTCACAAAATGTTTTTCAATCAATTTGGCTTTAGAAAAAGGAAATAAATCTAAAGATACACACAAATGTAGCAACTACTGAATGTTAGAAATTAAGCCATTGTCCAGTATTTGTGCTTCTCAGTAACTTAAAACATAGTCTCTCATTAGGGACCATTTATAAATAATTGCAGAGGTTGCCACAAATGGCAGCATTCTACAACATTCTTAACTATAATACAATTTACATCTTCTTATACTGTAATAGGACTACATCCACTAGAGCAAAATCAGGTAACACATAATGTCTTAATTATATTTTACCTGTCTCTATTAAAGACACTAACTGTAACTGCCATCCCTTTTTCTACATTATAAGGAATATAAATTTTTCAACATGTACTTTTAAGCAATTGAATTTTCATTCCTCTTATTTGCTTTTGTAATTGACTAGAATAAATATAGGAACAGCAAGAAGTAGAAGGATGAAAGAGTGGTGCAATCTGACAAGAATGTTTCTTTTTTAAAATAAGGTACCATGGTAACACCAAGGAAAGCAAATAAGACTAATCATCAGCATTACTGATAGTTTCAATATTTGCAGAAGTCAAATCTAACGACTTGAAACCATTTTCTTCTTGGAGAGGAAACACTGTAAATAATATAAATGATATGTTGAATTCAATTCAATAAATTAAAGGACTCACTGGACAAAGTATTATTAGGCACTAAGGGAGATAAAGGGATAAATTAGACAAAATCCCCTATCCTCCAAAATCTCACTAATAGTGAAAATCAAGTGTATAAAAATAAATGGCACAGAATAGACTATTAAAAATGTCTAAGAGAGATGCCACGTTCTCAAGGAGTTCAGAGGAGGAAAGGGTGACATGTTCTGTCAAGGCCAGGAAAAACTTTATGGAGAACTTAGAACTTGACTGAGATATTGAAGAATGGGTAGGATTTAAATAGGTGTATATTAGGGTAAGAGGAAAGAATAGGCTGGGAGAATGAAGGAAGTATCAGGCACAGGCATACAGAACAGTATAAGCAGAGATATAAAAATAGCCAAATCCTTAGAATAGGTTTCAGGTAGATGAAGTACAAAAATAAGAATGGAAAGAAGTTGAAGCCACATTTTAGGTGACTCTGAATAGCAGTTTAAGGACTTCACTGGCAGTGGTACATAATGGTGAGTTGCTCAAACTCTTTAGCCTCAGAGTGATGGGATCAGAGAGTGTACAATAAGGGATAATATAGAAGCAAGAACTAAGGATGGGTTTAGGTACAAAGAGCTTATGAAGCAGTAAGCCTGGTTAGGAAGCTTTATCATAATCTAGATAAGAAGTAAGAAGGGAACAAATGAGGCTGTTAGTCTAAATTGAAAGGATAAAAATAGATATAATGGAATGAAAAGCAATTATTTAGCACCATGTTTCAAGCATTGTTCAATATGATGGGTATACAAGTTTTGCAAAGGTCAATGTTGAAAAATTACCCATGCATATGTTTTGCAAATAAAAAGCTTTAATAAATAAATAAAATTCAAAAAAAAGAAAAGAAAATCCCTTTCAATTCCTTTCTTTAAAAAAAAATATTATGGATATACAAATACAGGTCAAGAGAGAGGCAGTCCCTGCCTTCACAGAGGTTTTGGTTTGTTTTTTTTTTTTTTTTTTTTTACAATAAAGACAAAACTTATTAGATTTGTCCAAGGAAAGAAAGGTGCTTTGGCCTGATAATTCAAGAGATATTGAATGAATTCAAAAGGGAGTCCATTGACATTCCCTTTTCACATGCAATGATATTATTTGATTATGGTTCCCAGAATATGATGTGAATAGTAAGATGATTGGAATGAATACCTGGGTAAGATCTAAGTATAGTAGGATTGGTGTGGGAGCTGGATAGATACAGTAAACTATGTGAGTTTTTGTTCTCATTCATCTGTCTAAGAGGAGGAGTTTCAAAGTTGAGTTGATTAAGTCTGACCCTGGAAAGGTCAGAGGGTACTCCAAGTATCATGATGCAAGAAGATGGCACATGTGGATGACTGGATTGGATATAAAACATGAGTTTTGTAGAGTTAATAGTACTTCCAATAGAATAGATAGGAAAAAAGTCAAAGATGACTAAGCATGGGTGAGAAAATAGTGTTATTAATAACAACAAGGAAGTCAAAACAATAGAATTTAGTGAAAACCTGTTAACACCTTTTAGGGTGGGCTAATTCCTGAGACCCAAAAGATAAGCTTACATTTACTGAAAAATTATACACATGCTTGAGAATTTTTGATTCAAATATGAAGCAACTGTGATTGTGTAGTAGAATGTTGCATTTCAAACCTGGAGAGACCTGGATTCAAATGCCATTCTAGACTTCAACAGCGAAGTGATCCCACCTATAAAAGAAAGATACCTATGGTACCTATAAATTGTTATATTAACTGAAAAAGTATGCATAATTTTTTGAAACCCTAAAATGCTGTTTAAATGCCAGCTATTATCAACAAGTAGCTATATGAATATTAAAAATATTTCTGCTGACTTAAAATTCTTAGTCTGTAAACAAGAATAAAAACTAAAAAACATTTTAATGATTTATGTTCATTTTTTCTGTGAATTTTATACAACTAACCAAAAACATGGAATTTAAGTTCCTTGAAGACAATTGTTTTGTTTTTGAAACTCTAGATCCTGCTCAGCACCATCTTGACTTTTAATAAATACTTATTGAATGATTCAATACATATTTGGGATTTTAAACAAAAGATTCTTTTGAAAGAGAGCACTCTTAAAGATTGTTTAAAAAAAAAAAGCACTGTTTATTAAGCACTTAACAGGTGCTGGACAATGGAAATATAAAAGACAAAGTGAAATAATTCCTTTTTCAAGAAGCCTATAGCAGCTTCTTTACCTATGGATAGATCCCTGAGGCTGACATGGATTACATCCTTTTCTAAAATATTTCAGAAAAAATCTTCAGGAAAGTTGCACAATAAATTAGAAAAAAAGCAATGGGCAAGAAGTCACGAGACCTAGTTTCTAGTACTTGCTTTGTCATTAAAGGGCAATATGACTTTGGTAAAGTCAATCAAATTTCAATTTGCCTCATCTATTTAAAAAAAGGATATTAGAATAAATGAATAGATGGATCAGAGAACAAACAAGCAATAAATTTTAGAAGCAAATTTTCTGTATGATCAAAAAGGAGTATTTTGGCCTTGTCTTACCAGACTGACAACAGTATGACAGAGAGTCACAAGTGAGGATCTTTTGCTTTAAATAACAGGAAGATACAGGCATCCTTCCAGTTCTAACTTTTGCCATTCTCCTCTTCCCCCACACACTTGTAAGTATAGCTTAAAGTTTAAGATCCTTCAGAATCACAAGCTGGTAGTAACAGCATGGGCTCAGTCTTTCTCTATGAAGAGCCACATCTGCTAGGAGAAAAAGGGAAGGAGTCATGGGGAGAGAGGAACTGAGAGCAGCATTCCAGACCATTTGGTTGCAGAAGTTGTCAGATTTCAAGTTGGGACAGAAATCTCAATGTGCAGGGGATTTCTATGCCTGGATTTTCCTATTTCCCAAATAGGGGATATAAGCAAAGATGTAAGAAAATCCCTTCAGATAAACTGAGGTTCTTTCTGCCTCCAAAGTCTGTGACTCAAGTTTTGTGTGATCATTGTGTCATTTGGTCTTCAAAATAATTAAGTGGAGTCAGTAGTGCCAATATCAATTCCATTTTATAGATGAGGAAACTCAAGGCAGAACAACCGAAGAGTTGGATTGACTGAATTGTGGTTGTTACTTTCTTGCATGACTTCGAACAAGTCTTTGTACATCTTAGTCCAAATTTCCTTTTTTTCGAGATATGGAATATGAACTAAGTCTTTTCTTCTAGGCTTAAAAACCTCTCACTTCCTCTCCCTACCCATCCCACTGGCCTCTGCAGTAAATCCTCCAACTTCATCATCTTGCTAAAATGCAGATGTGACTGTCACCCTATTATTATTATTTTTTTAAATTTTATTTTATTTGCAAAACATATGTATGGGTAATTCTTCAACATTAACCCTTACATAGCTTTCTGTTACAAATTTTCCCCCCAACTCCCCACCCCTCCCCTAGATGGCAGGATATCCACTACATGTTAATTATGTTAAAATACTTGACAGATAGAATATATGTATACATATTTCCAAACTTATCATTGTTGTGCAAGAAAAATCGTATCTACACAAAAAACATATCAGATAAAGGAAACACAATATAAGCAAACATCAATCAAGAGCATGAGAATGTTATGTTGTGGTCTACATTTCACATCCCTCTCTCTGGGTGTATATGGCTCTCTTCACTGAACAATTGGAAGTGGTTTGAAACATTTCATTGTTGAAGAGAGCCATGTCCATCAGAATTGATCGTCATATAGTATTGTTGTTGCCGTGTATAATGATCTCCTGGTTCTGCTCATTTCACTCAGCATCAGTTCATGCAAGTCTCTCCAGGCCTCTCTGAAATCATCCTGCTGGTCGTTTCTTATAGAACAATAATATTCCATAATATTCATATACCATAATTTATTCAGCCATTCTCCAAATGAAGGGCATCTTATTCAGTTTCCAGTTTCTAGCCACTACAAAAAGGGCTGCCACAAACATTCTTGCACATGTGGGGCTCTTTCCTTCCTTTATGATTTCTTTGGGATATAAGCCCAATAGAAATGCTGCTGGGTCAAAGGGTATGCACAGTTTGATAACTTTTTGAACATAGCTCCAAATTGCTCTCCAGAATGGCTGTATCCGTTCACAGCTCCACCAACAATGTATCAGTGTCCCAGCCTTCCCACATCCCCTCCAACATTTGTCATTATCTTTTCCTGTCATTTTAGCCAATCTGACAGGTGTGTAGTGGTACCTCAGGGTTGTCTTGATTTGCATTTCTCTGATCAATAGTGATTTGGAGCACCTTTTCATATGATTACAAATAGTTTTAATTTCATCCTCTGAAAATTGTCTGTTCATATCCTTTGACCATTTATCAATTGGAGAATGGCTTGAATTTTTATAAATGTGAGACAATTCTCTATATATTTTAGAGATGAGACCTTTATCTGAACCCTTAAATGTAAAGATGATTTCCCAATTTATTGCTTCCCTCCTAATTTTGACTGCATTGGCTTTGTTTGTACAAAACCTTTTTAACTTAATATAGTCAAAGTTATCTATCTGGTTTTCAATTAAGAGTTCCAGTTCTTCTTTGGACATAAATTTATCCCATCTCCATAGGTCTGAGAGGTAAACTATATTACGTTCCTCTAATTTACTTATAGTATCACTCTTTATATCCAGATCATGAACCCATTTAGATCTTAACTTGGTATGTGGTGTTAGATGTGGGTCAAGCCCTAATTTCTTCCACACTAGTTTCCAATTTTCCCAGCAGTTTTTATCAAATAGTGAGTACTTATCCCAGAAGCTGGGGTCTTTGGGTTTATCAAAGACTAAATTGCTATAGTTATTGCCTAGTTTGTCTTGTGATTCTATCCTGTGCCACTGATCAACTACTCTATTTCTTAGCCAGTACCAAATGGTTTTGATGACCGCTGCTTTGTAATATAGTTTTAGATCTGGTACAGCAAGTCCACCATCATCAGCCTTTTTTTTTTCATTAATTCTCTTGAACTTTTGTTCTTCCAAATGAATTTTGCTACTATTTTTTTTTTTTTTTTAGATCTTTAAGATAATTTCTTGGGAGTTTGATTGGTATGGCACTAAATAAGTAAATTAGTTTGGGTAGTATTGTCATTTTTATTATATTCGCTCCGCCTACCCATGAGCATTTTAAGTTTTTCCAATTGACTAGGTCTGATTTGATTTGTGTGGAAAGTGTTTTGTAGTTTAGTTCATATAGTTCCTGACTTTCCCTTGGCAGATAAATTCTCAAATATTTTATACTATCAACAGTTATTTTGAATGGAATTTCTTTTTATATCTCTTGCTGTTGAACTTTATTGGTAATATATAAAAATGCTGATGATTTATGTGGATTTATTTTGTATCCTGCAACTTTGCTAAAGTTGTGAATTGTTTCTAGTAGTTTTTTAGTTGAGTCTTTAGGGTTCTCTAAGTATATCATGTCATCTGCAAAGAGTGATAATTTGGTTTCCTCATTACCTACTCTAATTCCTTTAATCTCTTTTTCTTCTCTTACTGCCAAAGCTAACATTTCTAAGACAATATTAAATAATAATGGCTGTCATCCTATTATTAAGAGACTTCAAGGCTTATCTCTTAGTTCCAGGATCAGATAAAAGAATCCTATTGGCTTTTTAAAGTCCTTCCTAAACTGCTCTCTTCCATTTTGTGTCTTCTATAATCTAGTATCACAGACCTTTCTGTTCCCTGCATGATATTCCATATCCAGATTAAATTTATCTCTTCTTTTGGCTGCCTTCAAATACCAATTTAAAAATCCTAGCTTTTAAGTCTTTCCTAGTACCTTCTCTTATATTATCCAATTAAGTTTCCAATTTATTATGTAAACACAATTCTATTTTTTATTATTTTGTACATAGTTGTTAGCATGTTTTTTCCCCCATTACATTGTAAGGTCCTTAAAGGCAAGGATTGTTGCTTATTTCCAGTGCTTACCAATGCCTAGTATATAATAAATGCTTGTTATTGACCAAGAAAATTATATTTATCCATCTCAAGATAACATATGACCTTTTCTCTCCAATCAGGCCCTCATCACTTCATCTAGATCATAGAAACAATCTCCTAATAGGTGTCTGCCCCAAGTGTCTCAATCTTTCCAGTCTATTCTAGATATCACTCAACTTTTTTTTATTTAAATAATAGTTTTTTATTTTCAAATCATCCCATAATCTTGTTTCTGTGTACAATATTCTCTTGGTTCTACTCACTTCACTTAGCATCAGTTCACACGTGTCTCCAATTTTTCTGAAATTATCCTGCTGATCATTTATTAGGACAATTATATTCCATAACATTCATATGTCATAACTTACTAGTTATGACATTCCCTCAGCCATTCCCTAACTGATGGGCATTCACTCAATTTCCAGTTCCTTGCCGCTGCTACAAACATTTTTGCAAATTTTGGGTCCTTTTCCTTTTTTGATGATCTCTTGGATACAGACTTAATAGAGACATTGCTGGATCAAAGAGTATGCAGTTTGATAGCCCTTTGGGCATACCAACTAATATTTCTTAACATCTGTTCCCACCCCATAACTTGATTACAAGCTCTTTTACTTCCACGTCAGAAATCCCTCTCTTCCTGGAAGGCACCATCTTGTCTTTTCTGCAATCCCTAACTGCAAGAGCAAGATCTCTCAAGCTACCTTTTAAGCTTATGCATATACTTTTTATAGATATTTGTCTCCCCCAACAGAATGTAAGTTCACTATGAAAAAGGATTGGTGCAAAGACCCCAGCTTTTGGGATAAATACTCATTATTCAACAAAAACTGCTGGGAAAATTGGAAACTAGTATGGAAGCCTGACCCACACCTAACACCACATATCAAGATAAGATGTAAATGGGTTCATGATTTAGATATAGAGTGATATTATAAGTAAATTAGAGGAACATAGTATAGTTTACCTCTCAGATCTGTGGAAAAGGAAGGAATTTGTGTCCAAAGAAGAATTGGAACTCTTAATTTAACACCAGATAGAAAATTTTGATATCGTTAAAGTTTTTGTACAAACAAAACTAATGCAGACCAGATTAGGAGGGAAATAATAAATGGGATCATCTTGACATTTAAGAGTTCTGATAAAGGCCTCATTTCTAAAATATATAATTGCCTCATTTTTATAAGAATTCAAGCCACTCTCCAATACATAAATGGTCAAAGGATATGAACAACTCACAAATGACGAAATTAAAATTATTTCTAATCATATGAAAAAATGCTCCAAATTTCTATTGTTCAGAGAAATGCAAATTAAGACAACTCTGAGATACCACTACACACCTGTCAGATTGGCTAAGATGACAGGAAAAGTTAATGACGAATGTTAGAGGGGATATGGGAAAACTAGGACACTGACACATTCTTGGTGGAACTGTGAACGGATCCAACCATTCTGGAGAGCAATTTAGAGCTATGCTCAAAAACTTATCAAACTGTGCATACCCTTTGACCCAGCAGTGTTTCTATTGGGCTTATATCGCAAAGAAATCATAAAAGAAGGAAAGGGCACAACATGTGCAAGAATGTTTGTGGCAGCCCTTTTTGTAGTGGCTAAAAACTGGAAGCTGAATGGATGCCCATCAATTGGAGAATGGCTGAATTATGGTATATGAATATTATGGAATATTATTGTTCTGTGAGAAACGATCAGCAGGACGATTTCAGAGAGGCCTGGAGAGACTTGCATGAACTGATGCTGAGTGAGATGAGCAGAACCAGGAGATCATTATACACGGCAACAACAATACTATATGACGATCAATTCTGATGGACATGGCTCTCTTTAACAATGAGATGTTCCAAACCAGTTCCACTTGTTTGGTGATGAAGAAAGCCACATATAGCCAGGGAGAGGCCTGTGGGATCCGAGTCTGGACCACAACATAACATCTTCACACACACTATCAACGTTTGCTTACATTGTGTTTTCCTTCTCAGGTTTTTTTTTCTCCCCTGTACAGCAAGATAACTATGAATATATATATACAAATATTTGATGTCAAATATTTTAATATAATTAACATGTATTGGACTTCCTGCCATCTAGGGGAGGGGGTGGGGGATAGGAGGGAAAAATTTCTAACATTGCAAGGGTCAATGTTGAAAAATTATCTATGCATGTTTTGCAAATAAAAAAAAGCCTTAATTAAAAAAAAAAACAAACAAAAACAACAAAAAAACCGAGCAGCATGATTTCAGAGAGGCCTGGATAGACTTGCATGAATTGATGCTGAGTGAAATCAGCAGAACCAGATCATTGTATATGGCAACAATAAGTCTATATATGATGATCAATTCTGTGGAGATGGTAATCTTCAACAACGAGATGTTTCAAGCCAGTTCCAATTGTTCAGTGATGAAGAAAGCCACATACACCCAGAGAGAAGGATCTGAATATGGACCACAACATAACATTTTCATGCTATTTATTTTTGCTTGCATTGTTTCCCTTCTCAGATTTTTTTTTTTTT